>JAUZND010000387.1:0-10069 GCA_034780555.1 Coelogynopora nodosa | reverse complement strand
CCCCCCCCCCCCCCCCCCCCCCCCCCCCCACGAAAAAAAGGCGCAAGTTATGTAAAGTTATTTAAAAAAACATACATTTTATCTAGTGTGTTTTTCTACCTATAAAAGCGCAACTATAAATAAACAAAAGGCGCAGGGGGGCCAAGGCCCCCCCCTGGATCCGCCTCTGCAGCAGCTATATATTACTATACTTAATGTATCATTATTTATTTGTGTATTTTGCTACTTATGTCGATTTAATTTTATCTACTAAATATATGTATTTCGTCTATTTATCACTAGTTAGTGATTTTCATTCTATTATTATTGTATTCTATGTATAATTGATTTAGTTGAAATCAATGATTCATACTAATGTCCACAAAATTTGTTTAGCTGCAAAAGAATATTGAACTGTTTACAAAATACTGTTTTCTACACATTGTTTAATTAAAAAACTAAAAAACACAGTCTTATTTTCAAAACTAAAAGTTATAAATAATATAACCACAAATTCATTTTTGATTAATAATAATATGACATTAGTGTCCGCTCTAATGTCATAACTAGCAGCGCTACTCCTGAACTCACTGAGCTATATATCCGAATGATAATAAATAAATAAACAAACATCCAAAAATTAATACAAACGATGAAAAAAGAAGCTGTTATTACTTTTTTCATAGTAACTATTTTACTTTTACATTACTTGCCCCCCATTCCAATCTAGAACTCTGACACACATTATTAAATACAATACTCGTACAATGATAGAAAGAAATACTTTTTCATGCAAACTTTTTGAATGTGACAGTAAGAGAGAACAAAACAACAATACTCACATATACCGATTTCTGATCCATTCTTTGTTGGGGAGAAGATTGTTCTGGGTAAAAAGCGCGAGCCGAACGAACAAAAAGTTTCGTTTTTCTTGGTCGTTCTGCTAGCGTTGTTAGCCCAGAGTTTTACCTTAACGGTCGGATTTTCCAACGACCATGCGGCACACGGTACCCAACACAACAGGGGGTACTTCTACCGGACTGTCAGTCTTCTGCAAAGTTTTCTACAGCGACAGCGTCCCATATATTGTCGGAAGACGACCGGGGCATGAGAACTGTGCCTTCTGTGGGCCTCTGCCAAGACCTATAGATTGCACACTGGGTGCTCGCCAGTTGTTAACAGACGCGAGTACATGCAACTATCACAAAGCTCCGCATTTATTAGCCGTGCATAATGTTTACTAATAATATATAGATTGTTCGGTGATATTATCTATACAACTATATCTTAACCCCTGTACTAGCGAACCATAATATCATAAGGATCGCAACACACAATCAATGAATATTTATTATTTGTTGGTCTGGAATACTAAAGTTTTTCCTCCACGAAGAAGGAATACACAGCGAGCCGCACACACACATGGATGAGAGAGTAGGCTCAGCGCTTATAGCATAGGTTTTTTTATCAGTCCAATATTTGTCCAGAAGAGATAAGAAATCTTTTGTATACGGTGTCTTCCGGGCTTACCTAATAAATGAGTTCCGTGTATATGAAGGGCGCTTTTACGGTATAAGTATACACATGCACCACCCACATTCTATCCAGCATGGAAAAGAGATTTTAAAATATTTAATTTAAAATATTTGTCCAGTCATATTTTAACTCCTCGTAACAATGGGTTGAGCAAACAGACAAGCGGGTTCCTGCTTGTTTGACACGATGTTTCATTAAGTTTAAAGATGATTATTTTTGTTAAAAATATCTCCAAATTCTATAAAAGATTTTATTGTTTTGCAGACGCAGTTAATATATTATTATTGTATTATTCAACATACTTATATTGGAATATAGAAGTATGCATTGTATCCTTCTGTGTATTTTTAAAAGCACAAATAATTAGAATATTATAGTTTAAAACAATATTTGGAAGAATATATTCTTCATTCTTCATTCAGTATTATAAAATTTGTTTAATAAATCTTCGTAATGTTAATTTAATTAAAATTTGATAAATAAAACTAAGTGTATAACATTACATTTTGGTACGACAAAACAAAATATAATATTTATATAGTATGGTCTTATATTTTATTATAATGTAACCTTAGCAAAGTTAGAATGGAGCAATACTGTGGTAACATTTAGGTTATTAAGGTAATTTTTTAGTTTTGTTTATCGACAATTGTTTAATACTATATAATACATTTACTTTAATAACATTTTAAATGAGAACAACCAACTTCGTTATTGCTTTTTATTTCACTAGAATAAAATTTATACATAGAATTCCTTAAATTTCTATTTCTCTTGTAACATGAACTTTGCAGTTTTGGTTCCTATATTAATATGTCAGTTTAGTGAAAAGAACGAAATTTATTTAAAAAATATATATATTATATTTACTATTATAGTACTTTTAAAAAGTAATTATTTACGCATGTTAACATGTTATCGATGATCTAAATACATTTAGGAAAATATTAAAGATTTAGAAATTTCTCAAAAGATCTCATATTTAAACGTTGTATGCATTTAACTATGTTTATTTAATTATTGCATAGATATAGTTTTAAATAAAATACAAAGTATAATTTTTTTCAATAAATTGTTTTGTGAAACGGTAATAAAAAAACGACATTTACATTGGGATATGATATTACAATTATAGTATTGTATTTTACTATTTGAATAAGTTTGCGATAAAGCGTTACTTTTATCACCGATATACTACAATATATAAAAATATCCAAAATTGACAATGAATTATGTTTTTATAAATGAATATATAATTAATAAAAATTAATAACAAAATATATTTTAGAGATACATGTTTAAAACATAAATGTAGTAGAATAAAATTTTAAAAAAAGATATATATATACACATTTTATATATATATTACGTATTAAGAATTGAGAATTATAATATAAACATATAAGGTGTTCAATAAGAATATTTTTTATAAACTAACTTTCAATACCAACTTTTTACACTTTTCCATAAAAAGGATAATCTATAAAAGAAAAAGAAAAAATAATTAGAAATCTTACTTAATTCTGAATTAATCTTTATTGTTGCACGTTATGAGTTGGGAAGTAGGTTCTGTGGTAGATAATACGTATCATTAAGTATATCTATATATCTTTTAATTTATAAAATATTTGATTGATTGTACGACGTTTGATTGATTGATTGATTAATTCGATTGTTTGATTTGATTGATTAATTAATTAATTGATTAATTTGATTGGTTGATTTATTAATTTGATTGATTGATTTATTAATTTGATTGATTGATTGATTAATTTGATAAATTGCTTGATTTGATTGGATTTTAATTGATTGATTGATTTAATTAATTTATTTGATTTGATTGATTTGATTTTAATTGTTTGATTGATTTTATTGATTTATTTGATTGATTGATTGATTTAATTAATAAACGCGTCGCGTCGCTTTCCGTCGCGCTTGGTGGGCACAGGCCTTAACAGGCTTGTATTTTATATATCCTCAAATCTGCATGTCCAGTCTGGTAACAAACAACACCGAAAGACTTAAACTCTTAACACGCTAAAATCTTCCCGAAATTACACACAATACGTAAGCTATAAGAACTCCCGCTTTTGGTTATTCCACAAAATTATTCACAACCCGCGCCACCTTATACTGTGCAGCGATGCTTCTCAAATTTCCCAATCTAGACGCTTTATTCTGCAGCCGTGTTCTATACTACGTATATACTTGGAGTCGAAATTGCTTCTTTCAATTGATATTCATTATCCATAATAATCCCTTTGTTTATCCCTTTTATAGAAAGCTATGTATATTCTTGTCGACTATACTTGTTCAATATTGAATCATTTTTGTATGCATCTTATGTACAATATGGCCATGATTCATTCATCACTTAATTTCTATATATTTTGTTATTTTGATTACTTCAACCACAATGTATCAATTCATTTGATACACTGGTTATTGATTATTGATTATTGGTTATTCAAAGTATACACTTATTGTTATTATTATTTACAGGTGAAATTGAAACCTAAGTTTTCCGCAAACAAATTAGGTAATCGACAATTTTTAGTAATGTTTATAAATGTAATTATTATCAGATTGATACGTAAAAAAATAAACTTACAAAGAAAAAAATATTTTGAATATGTTTGAAATAATTGAGTGTATTTTGATGCCTATTTTGATATTGTATATCTAATTGTATTTAGTAGCTTAAAAAACAATATTTAAAGTCTGAAAAATAATCAAAATACTCGAACTATATTATATAATAAAACAAAGGAATAAATCATACTATAAAAAGAGAAAACACTACACATGAAAACTAAATTACAGCTACCATAATTAGTCAATTTACTGTTCAAAGGAAAACATAAATATTAAGAATTAGGTGTTGTTCAATTATAATATGTCAATAAATACAATCAATAAAACAGTAATAGTATAATTTAAAAAGGATAATCGTATTTCAAAGTGAAAGTGTTTATTTAATATGTCTAGAAATATACTCGCTGTGATCGTTGCGTACGATTTCGTTTTATTATAATATTATCACCAATAAGTTGTGCACTACTTCATACATACAATTGAATGTGTTAAGTAGTATAGTCATATTGTATAGTATATATTTTGAAAGACAGCTGTGCAAATATTATGAAGTATGTTTTTTGACGTTAATTAAAAGAAAAGTACAGCTCAATTAATACTGTTTTGTTTACATAATGGAGATTTAGAATAACGAACGTATATATTATAATTTACTATATTTAAACTTTGTTGACATTAGTATATATAGTAATGTTTCTTAAAAATGTGTATATGCAAGTTTCACAGTAAAAATGTTGGCAATAGATGATTCTTGGAAAAAATGTGCGCAGTTATATATATGTAAAGAATAAAATAGTGAAACAACTAGCAGAAATACGCACATGAAAAAGTTAAATCTAAAACATGATAATGTACAATATGAAATCAGTAGGAATATCAATGAAAATCACTAAATATTATTAATAATATAAATACTTAATACGTCTATGTAAATAGGAGCTATATTTTTATTGCTTCCATGGTATAATAAAATGGAGTTCGGGAAAATGTCAACATTTATTTTAGAATTTATTTATAAATCATGTTTACATAAATCAACTAGTAAAATATTGATCAATTGTCACTACATTATTTGCATTACATGTATCTGGGGAAAAGACTGCCGTTTTTTAGAGCTAAAATAAATGTTCATACATTACATATAAGGTTAGGAGATAATTGTTTCGATTCTACCTTCAGGTTTTCTGATTTATTTTACTATTTTCAAAACAATTTTACTGTATATACAAATAGAACGAAATGAAAATGATTTAAATAAAGGCGATTTATTCATCATTGTCATGTAGCTACAAAAGAACTGCATATTATAAATATTTGTTTACACAATATTGAGCTTTACAAAGGTTATAGCTTTGTTTACTATCTACTATAATTTAGTTATAGAATATTAATAAATATTAACTAATTTTATTATTCGACGATTTAACAATATATTTAATATGTGAAAACACTATTAGAAAAAACAATTAGTGTAATATTTAATTATTTAATATAATTTTTATAATTTAATTAATTTTAATTATTATTAATTTAATGTTTAATTTTTATTATTAATTAAGTTAATTATTATAATTTCATATAATTCATATATTTCTAACTACAGAAAATGATAAAAGTTTCTACAGTGAATTAATTATTTTATATAATTTGATAAAATCATTAAATATTATGTTCAGGATATTTGTACATTGCTGTATATAATGATAATAAGGACATACTTTCCTTACATGCCAGAACTTAACAAGTATATTCATGTAAGTGAAAATTGACTTATTAAGAATTATTGAAAATATTTTAGTACTGCCCGGCCCAGTACGCACCAAGCTATTACTAAACAACTGTTTAAATAAAAGTTTTTTCAAAAAAAGTTTATTTTTATTAAGGTTTCTCGCCATTAGTTTAAACGTGCTTAAAATTGAAAGACAACAGTGTCCAGACGAATTTTGTCAATACGCAACAAAATGTGCCAACAGTAGCTCGTGTAGATGGCCAATTCACATGGGGGCCTGCATGTTTAGTTGTTACTGTGAGTATTATTTTGGTGCTTATTAATTTGGTGCTTATTAATTTGGTGCTTATTAATTTGGTGCGTACATTGAAAATCACAAATTTGCACAAATCGTTGGTATGCAGATGGGTGTGCATTGCAGCGACTGTTACAACTGCTGGTTTGGTATCGTGTATTATGACACTGTATCCTATCTTCCCTATGTGGAACATCAAGTTATATGCAGTTCAGAGCAAAGCAAGCACATCCCTCAAAGGTTAAAATAATTTTAACTTTATCCAAATTTATGGTCAAAAAGTGAGTGGCCAAGTATAATAATTTCATAGATTAGGTTACACGATGTAAAAAATCATGATAGAGTCAAATTATGTGTGGTAAGTTGAAATTTACTATATATATATATAAATACTACATATAGGCAGTTAAAAGTGTAATATATGTAAGGACTTAAGTATAATTATTTAAAGTTTTTATTCTACAATATGATGTTTACATAAATTTAATAATTTAATGTTTTGAATAGTTCAAAATTAATAACATAGTAAGTTTTCAGATATTTTTCGTTAAAACTAAAAGAATGTGCAATAATTCGTATTTGTGTCCTTATTTTAATGGAAATGGTCACAAAGTCCCGAATCGCACTCAAACAAACACGCTGATAAAGTTGAATATATGTTGAAACTGAAATACTTTAAAAACTTGCTAACTTGAAATTTCATTGCAGGTGTAATTATACTAGAACAAATGACAATTTAAATGGAAAATTGTACCATTTTAAGATGACTGGGAAATATTTTCAATATAGAAAAAGTAAACTTGTAGGTTATTTTTATATAAAGATACACTCATTTAACACGTTTGGTTTTATCAAAGAATTGTTGATCACATATAAATAAAAAGATGTTGTGATCCTTTATTGTAAGACTTAATCCTAATTGGCTGCGTAAGTCTTCCTTTACGATACCGTTTTCGTATTGCTTTGTTCGGTAAATATGTTGTTGCATACACGAACTTATGTTTTATGACAATACATTAATTCATTCTCTGTGGTTAAATATTTACTTGTAGCTTCTTATTATGTTGGGATTAGAGGGAGTAAATATATATATCATAACGAATGGTCGCAGCATTGAGTAGACGGTGTGGATAAGAATGGGGGATCTCAAGGAGTGGAAAACGACTAAAGGTCATTCTTCTGAATTGTTGCAATCAACGTTGTACACCAAATTGTTGATTCCTGAATAATAAAAAAGTAAAAGTTTTAAACGATTGAAATTTGTCCAAATTTGTCCAAAAAAAGAGCTTATTATGAACCATAATATTTCATAAAATTGAGTAAAATATCAAGGCCGAACTCAGGTGTAATATATTATAAAGTTATATTTGCAATTTTCAATTTGACTTCCACAAGTACTAGAGCGCTTTCGATCTTTTTGGATCTCTCCAGTGCAGTAGTATGTATGTTAGTTATATATTTACTTGATAATAGTTGTAATATATTTAAAATAATTACGAGTATATATAATATAAATATATAAATAATATATATATATATTTTAAAATATATGAAGCGGAATGCGCTTTAATGATATCTCGATGAAAAGTTTTTGTTATAATTATCCAGCTATTTCAACTATTATCAAGTAAACATATAAATATACATAGATACTACTGAAGAGATCCAATACGATTTAAAGCGCTGCAGTACTTGGAGAAGTCAAATTAAAAATTGCAAATATAACTTCATAATATTTCAGTTGAAAAGAAGAGCTACTACCAATGAAAATTAATTAAGAATAAATAAAATAAATATTATAATAAAAACACAAAGAACACATTATTAATGTCACATTGTAAGATTTCAACACAATAATACAACACACAATAATTTACAAGAAGATTCAAGAAAATGTTTTAAATGTAATATATAAATATACGAGAAAGTTATTTTACTTATTAATAGTAATATTGGGTATAGGTTATATATATAGAAACTGATAATAATCAAATACAAATGGATATATGTATATTTAAAATAATACATACATTGTATATAGTAATGAGACACAAATACAAATGTTGAGATACCAATCAAATTATATTGATGACAACATTTTGGAGGGATCACAAAACATTAAATTTCAATTATTTATCTTTAATAATCACAATGGATTCATAAATTGATTATATTATATTTTTATCTGTCCAATTTAAATAAATAAATTCGACACTAATTTTAGAAATAATATGCCTGCCATTTATTTTTGTTATATATAATATAAGTATATAATTTTTACTCAAACAAATGCGCGCAAAAGTGACACATTTCATGATATTTCGATATTAATTGATTAGGTAAAAATAGCTTCGATTATTAATTGAGAAAAGATAAACAAAATGTAGGCCTAAAAGCGCAAAGATGGCAAACATTTACCCTTTACTTGGCGTTGCTTCCAACTCTCTTTGTTTGATCTGAGGTGAGGCTCCCAGATCCTAGTCCATATTGGAGCATCACTGGTGCCGTCTGGATACAAAAAAAGAACCAAAACATAATATTAATCGATATTCCAACATTTAAAGCGATTTTATTGAGCGAAATATCCTTTATATCCGTCCCACATTTGAAATATCTGCTTAATACGCAGGTACATGAAGACGGTTAATTGTGAGATGCCGTGAGATAAATTTTCTAATTTATTTGTTCCCGAAAACTACATGTACAGATAAACGACGTTGATAAAATGAAAAGAATAAATATCTAACAAACATATTTTATCTTATTCATAATCTAACGAGCTGAACATTGCATAACAATAAAATATTTATATATTTTTGTGTAACTTCAAATGCATGGAAATGTAGTATTCGAGTATTTTGAGTAAAACACATTAATTTAAAAGTATTTTTCAGCTATTGTAATCCTTTGTCAAATAAAGAAATTCCAAGTTTGTTATCATATCTGTTTGTAAAAGTAATGCAACAGATATTGATGTAAAACACATTACAATTTTATCTTTCTTTCTTAAAGTTGCGAACTATGTATGACTACTGTAAAATACACTATATTAATAAATACTTTATAAAACAACTAAAATAATAGTAACAACAGTTTTTATCTATTTTCCTAAAAAGTTAGTGAAACGTAATGTTCTTAAATATGTTCTTAAATGCCTGTTCGTAAAATAGTCAATGATGTGTGTTTATGCTTTAGGAACAGATGCAAAGGATATAACAAATAAGTAAGTGATATAGTATATTATTTTGTTGTATTATTTATTTATGTACAATTTTTTTCTCCAGAATTTGACAATCCAAAATTATGTCTGCGCATCAGACATACCTACGGACAACATGACAACGAACTAGTAGAGATACGCAGAATGTAGCATCGACGTGGATAATATCCAGAAATGAACAGGAAACAACCAACATCAAATAGAATATCATAATATTTTATGACGGTGGACAACAGAACATAGTGGAGGAACGAGATTCCTCGCGCCACAGTGTCAACCAAACGCCAGAAATAGAGAATCCGATAACAAAAAGTTTCATCAAAAACCTCGATTTTTAATTGGTACTGCACCTTTCGTAAATTTACAGTTGTTATTGTTATTATTATTTTATACTAACCAGTTGAGCTCGAAGCTGGTGTTCCCTTCGTGGCCAGAGGGTCCCGTACTGCCACCGTAATCATGTCCCCTAGCAGCTGGAAAGTGGGCTCGACAATGTAATCGATAAAACCTGCAAATGGAATTGAAACAGTTATAAAAATCAATAAATTAGCTTTGTTTATAGCGGGTTTGTAAATATTGCATCATTTCTGTTTTCGCAAAATATTATCTATGTAAATTATTATAATATAATAACGTTATAGTGGGGCGGATATGTGACATTTTTTGCTCGAGGTGTGCACTTCTGGAAGAAAGCATGAAACTTTGTCCCTGGGGG
>JAUZND010000386.1:2439-14180 GCA_034780555.1 Coelogynopora nodosa | reverse complement strand
GTAAAGACAAAAATAGGTTTATGCCAACTCTTTAGGGAATTCCCAAATCGACTGGGGAACCCCAAATTCGGAATCCCGCTCACGATTTAATCGGAAACGACCTTGACCTAGTTGAAATCGGCCAATAGGAACACGAGTTAGGAAATTAGTTTCGGTTTCGGCGGGTGGGGGATGACTCATTTCTATTTTTAGATTTAGTTTCGGTTTCGGTTTCGGGGGGTGGATTTAAGGTCCTCCTTCCCTACTACTTATTTTTCTTTAAATTTTTTTTTTGAAGTACATAATTATATTTTATTTGTATTGTTATTTAATTATCTTTCTTCAATTTGTAAGAACATTTTATTTAAATCTGCTTATTAGGCTTTGACAATTCGTAGACTATATCATTTATATACTATATAGGCCTATGTGAGTATTTTTTTAATGTGTTTGACGAAAAATTCTTCTGTTACTGTATGTATTAAGAAATATCTCAGTTAAAGCATGACACATATGACACTTTTTTTGCGTACCACTCAATTTTTAATTTACCCCATTAACAAAGAATATTCAAATTACACCCTTAATTTTATTTGATTTATTATTAAATTCTATTATAAATGCAATTATTTAAAAACTTATTATTTTTCACTAACTCTACTTACAATATAGGTCTACAATATTTTTTAGTCACGATTTATTCACCTACAAGTCTAGGCAACACGTATGATATTCAGTTAGGAGTGTTACTCGATCTTTTTGTAAACATAACGATTTTTTGTTAATTATAAAGAGATTTTCCGAAAAAATCATTATAACAAAAATATATACATAGTGAATTTAACTCTTGTTGTGATACTATCAAAAAAGTTTAACTTTGTAATTACCGATTATAAGATTTTGATATTTTTAAACGTGTTAATAAATTTAATAGAAAATAATTTACTTGGCTTTTTCTATTATAGAAAATGTGATTTCCTGGTTTATCAAATATTGAACATATCATGATCAAATAATCATATCTTATTTAATTATTCGAGTTACTCTAGGTCACAATATAGGGATTAGATATTAGTATTAGATATAGATATAGATATAGATATAGATATTAGTATTATATATGCACATTTTAAGTTAATCCTCATTTTAATCTCTGTTTTATGTCATTCAGTTTTTATTTCTCTTCAACATTTTTATAACTGTTAACCTACGATTTGAAATGAAAAAATCGATTCCTTCTTCTGGTAATTAACCTTCATTTCTTGTAATTAAATGGATTCCCTCTCGTTCTGTCAACATGCTACATAACCGATAAAGAGTTTCTTTAGTGGTATCTTATGTGTTGATTGATATTCTTAGACATTTAGTTTCACCAATATTTATTTAAAATTAGTTCAAATTGACACTTTAGTTTAGTCGGTACATGAATGTGAGAGGAATATTGACCAGACGTAAATTATTTTTTTAATACACTAAATAGAGAGGATCGATGATATTTTCTTCATTGGGGTAAATTAAGGAGCGTTATTAATTTATAGTACACGATAACCTGCTGCACATAAAGTATAGTGAAGTGGATGCGGCATTATTATATTGGGCTATCTTTTTTCGAACTTCTGGATCTACCCCTATTATTAGTAATTAAACATCATATTACTTACTTACAACAAAAACGTTTAATTATATAATGCATTGAACACAATCGCCTCCATAAAATTAATTTGTATGAATTTGATGATTTTCATTATTTGATACGACTCCAACTGTAAATATAATTACATTTAGTTATCATTCAATAAAATATTTATGAAAAGTTAATAGCAAACAAAATTTTGTTTTAACTGTTGAACACATTATATCTATATATCTACAACTTTATTACATATAGGTCTATGCACAAAAACTGGACGCATTTTTTATAACTTAAAAAAATCTTTGAATATGTCATTTACAATTATTGCGACTTTTTTAATTCTAATAAAAATTGAAACTTTTGTGCTATGAACAATATGAATCATATTTTTATTTTGTATGTATTAGAATGGCCTATATAAGTATATTCTTACACAATTCTTACACAGAGTACCCGCTTTTTGCTCGTTTCCAACAATTTGTAAAAACATAATCTTCAAATAAGTATCGATAATATTCATTTGTATAGACATTTATTACAACAGTTTATGATTCAACAATTCTTAAATACGATGTAAAATAGCCATTAGGAGAATTTTTTTTCAAAATTCTTTCGAAAGTACATAATTATATTTTATTCGTTTTGTTATTTAATTATCTTTCTTCAATTTATAAGAAAATATTATTTAGATCTGCATATTAGGCTTTGACAATTCGTAGACTATATCATTTATATACTATATAGGCCTATGTGAGTATTTTTGCAATGTGTTGACGAGTAATTTATATTGTGTTACTACTGTATATATCCAGAAATATCTCAGTTGGAGCATGACATATATTAAACTTTTTGCATACCATTCAATTATATATTTTACCCCATTAACAAAGAATATCCAAATTACACCCATAATTTTATTTTATTTATTAAATTCTATTGCATTATAAATGTAATTATTTAAAAACTTTTTATTTTTCACTAACTCTATACTTACAATATAGGTTTACAATATTTTTTAGTCACGATTTATCCACCTACAAGTATCCACCTATATGTATTTATCCACCTGCACATATGATATTCAATTAGGTGTGTTACTCGATTTTTTAATAAACATAACAATTTTTTGTTAATTATAAAGAGATTTTCTGAAAAAATCATTATAAAACAATATATACAAAATCAATTTAACTCTTATTGTGATAATGTCAAAAAATTAAACTATGTAATTAACCGATTTTAAGATTTTAAAATTTAATAGAAAATAGTTTACTTCACCTTTTCTATTATAGAAAAAGTGTTTTCCTGGTATATCATGATTCGATAATCATACCCTAATTAATTTGTTTTCCAAATTGTAGAATTGAAATAAATTTCTTGACTTTTGATATATGATTATTATATATTGTAAATATTAATATTTCATTTAGAACTATCCATACATTTAATATTTCTGTTTTTGGTAAATAAAACCTGTATAATCGGTCATAAAAACAGGGGCCAGTAACAATCGTATTTCCACCTCAAAAATAAATATAAGATTAAATAAAAGACCATAACGTATTTTGAATTCTCCTTATTTATGAAATTCACTTCTGATATGAAAAATTATCTAAATTATTAAATAAGTTTCAATAAATATTATTTTGAACAATATAATTTTCAATATACTTTTTTTATAGACCATTTATTATTATATATTGATACTAGTAAACCAATTAAAAAGAGCTGTGACGGTGTCTTGTAACATATTTAGTTATAGATAACACTAATTAATGAAACAATAAGATTAAATGGCACAAATATGTTTTAATTGAGTATAACAACGAAATGTATACTGCATTATTTAATAATAATTACTATAATTGAACAAAAAGAGAAATCTGAAGGTAGATAATGCTGTAACATGTTTTCTTCATCAGGAAATTAAAAAAATTACTTTTGTTTTATATTTTTTTTAATGGAAATAATTAGAAATGAAATTTGAACGCAAAATTCTTTAAAAACAAAATGCTTGGCTTCTTTGCCCATGTAATAAATAAAATTATGATTAAGTACTGAAATTTTAATACTTCTAATTCTAAAACTAAGTTTTAACATTTTATTAGTTGAAGAAATATAAATCAATTGTGGCAGCTGGGCATATACAAATAATATAATAAGGTTGTAATTATGAACTGTTTAGAGACCACTATTATTTATCTCTCAAACTGTTTTGTTTCTGTTGAGTGATTAATCATTTTAATTCTATCTCATTTCTACAAACATGTAATTATTGTGATCTTCCTAATGTCAAAATTTACAACACGTTAAAGTATTGGCTAATGAAAATGTTATATTGTCCAAGCCCGTAACCAGCTTTTTACAAGAGAGGGGTCTATTCAGAATGTTTACGCCTCATCCATTTCACTTGTTATACAAATATGTATTACAGTAATATAACAAAAATGCAAAGGATAATGTTATAAATTAGAAAACATATATAATTATTATAGATTATTTATTATAATAATAATGCACAGTTATTTGCATAGAACAGAATTATAATATACTTTAGAAACTCGTAGAAAGGATAACTATTTTTGTGGTCTAATAGGTGTCGTCTATATAGATCTAATAAATGCTGATCTATGAAATTCCATAGATTTAAGATACGTGATTAAATGAAATTTTCGAAATTGAAATACTCTGAAACGCAAAATAAATCCCCTCTCATATTTTTTAAATCCCCCCTCCCTTAATCCGCCCCGAGTACGCGCCTGGTGTCAAATAATAAAATTAACTGTGAACTAAATTTCCAAAGACCCACTCTTATATTTTAGCGATAAATAATTTGCATGTCAACCACCGTAATAAAGAGAGGATAAATATTCATTTTATAATTTCTGGAAATGTTAAAACACTAAAATTTATTTGACGAGATCGGATAGTATAGACAGTATACTTAATTAATACTTACACTAATATAGACAGGAAAGAAATTACATATTATATTTAAGGATTTTTTTATTCCGACAAACTTTATTAACAAAACTATAATTAAATTTACATTAAGGATACCTAGAATATGTAATGTATATTCTTTATATTATAGTTATTTTAATTTACATTAGTAATTTTTTTAAAGAAATGCGAAATCTAAAAAAATATGCATGATACAAATATATTATCCTAAAGGGAATAAGTTATGATAAGCAATGTACAATTTTACTTTTGAACTAATTTCGATATAATTTATTATCGCAAAGTGTATAAATATATTTTTAGTTATGTCTTCTCATTGGTTTCAAATAATATCATAAATATTTTCGTTTTTATTTCTTCTTTCTATATAAAATTTGGGATATTAAAAAAGATTTTTCATTTTAAATAAATATATTTCGGATCGTTTTTCGATCTTTTTTCAGATAAAGTAACTAATTCAAACTTATGAATATTATGAATATTATAAATACATGTACGAATTCATTTTAGTTACACAGGCTACATTAAACAAACGATCATTCAGTTAACTTGCACTGAAGTTAATGCTGGATCTAAACTTTCGTTACGGGGTTCGATATTTCTTAAAAAGGCGCCAATTTTTCATTAGAGTTAATTTGTTTGATCATTGAAAACCAAAGAGTAAATATTGTATCATCATACATGTGTGTTACAATTTTTCAGCTCTCATTTAATTGTAGACATTCAATGTGATACGATAAGCGCCTGCATTTGGTTCGTGTAAAATACGCTAAACATGAATTGAGCTGATCTACAGTATGTAAAAAGCGCCTAATATTGAGAGTTGATTTCATTCGTTTACATTTCTTTAATTTAATTATAGACATGTAATGATACATTTGATCCATGTATAAAAAGCGCCTTATATAGAGAGTTGGGTCATAAAAAAAGCGCCGAGATCCTTAAGGGGGGTTCTTCCCAACCCATTGAACCCCCCTGGATCCGACGTGAGTATTGTTTGAAACAACAGAAATTGTATGGCCTGTTACAATAATAAAAATATGTGCAACTTTTTGATTTGGAGTTAACAATTTTGGCTTGTATATTTACACTTAGGATTATAGTAGTTCTACTCTTCATCACAAATCAAATCTTCTTAAATTAAAATTCATTAATAGGCTCTAAAGTAATATTATGTTTATGGATTAAAATATCAACATATTATTTTCATATGATTTATACTATGTAGTAGCGCTATATGTAGTCTAGTAAAAGTAGTCAATATGTAGGTTATACTATAGTAGACTACCTACTTTTCTTTTACTGAAGAGATTGTGAATTGTTAGAAATTAGTTTATAATGCTCTAATGTGTGTTTTGCACTTGTATGGGTATTATTTTAAACAAGTAAGGGAAAAAATTATCTGGCTCATTTAGCCCTAGAACTACGGAATAGGTCAATTGACCTATAATAAAAATTGGCAGTATTTTTTAAGATGAATATTTAAAAATTTACAGCATTGATATATTGTGAGTTTTAATGAATATACAATAAGTTTATTTTTTGAAATTATGGGAATTATTTGCTCATTGATTTTCTTGCGATAACATGACATACCTAGAACTAAGGAAGGGTCGTCAATTGACTCATACATATAACTATATATAATTATTAATCAATTTTATATATTTCACTTATTTATCCAATGGACTGCATTACCATACACATTGCATAGCTATTTTATTATATCATGCATGTGTAAATGTCATACATCTGTGTATGTATATTATACAATTTAGTAAGCTGTATTATAATTAGTATACTCATACATGCGTAAAAGTCAGAAAAATGATATTATAATCACGTAGTATGAGCATATTACACGTTGCTTGATGCGTGTATTCGGAGTAGCAATAAGAATAATAGTACAAGACATAAGAACATAATTTTGACATAATAGACATATGCGATAACCGAAAATATGTGAAATACGAAAATATAAGAAACATGTATGCGAAATTCAAAAAATACACATAGGGATACGATAATGAAAAATATGTAATTAAGAAAAAATAAAATTTGTAGTCACTATTAGTCAGACATGAATTGCACACCTGATTGCTACAAGAAACACCAATAAATAGATTGCAGTTTATGCTGTGCACCCTCGTTTTGGTTTTTTTGACACATTTGGCAGTATCTTCTCTTGTTACCTGGAAAAACTGAATCACCTTGTGCCCATGCCACTGGGATAGATTTTCGACGTCGCTAACGCTCCTCTTGGCATATAGTTTCTCCAGGATCAAAGGGGGAATTTTGAGAAGGGCGATGTCAAGAAGGTAAAAAAATACTGCTACTACAGCATCTGGTCAGCTGTATCAACACCACCCTTTTCTGTATTCTTTTTAGTCTCCTTACCTCTTATTTCACTTAGATCAGATTTCCATTCTGTATACCATCCTTGCTGATATACTTGAGTTGCCTTTGAGTACCATTAGAATTAGTAGTAACTTGCACCTGTGGTTTGGGGAGTTGAGTCACTTGCAGTTGATTTACTGGCAGTACTTTGTTGACCGCCAATTCGAATTCTCAGCAGTGCAATATCATTTTCGCTATAGTTATTCTCGTTTATTACTGCGTCCATAACTTGTTTTTTAACTTGAAATTCATCATCTACGCCTTCTTCTGAATCGACGTCTTGTGTAATGAGATGTAAAGCTTCAAGAACTGAATAAGGTTTTTGTTTAGTTTTAAAAGGAAACTTTATTCAAATTAAAACGATAAAAATGTCCGTAATTGAGAAATGCAATAGGTATATGAAATGAATATTGGCAACATTTTCTGTTCGGCCATCCGAGTATATTGACAGGCTGCGATTGAAGAATGCGAGTATAATGACATTGGTATTGTAGGCAGTTATGTAACTATACCTTTCTCTCAAACTTCTAACAGTACTGAAAGTTAATGTCCTTTTGTCTATTTATTCGTTTCAATGCGGCAACCACTAGATGCAGAGCGCAGATAGAAAACCAAACGCACAGGCTGCGGACAAAAGGGTTCAAATGTGTTTACAAACCAAATTCAAATAATTTATTTAATTGAAAAAATTTATTTCTTGAATTGAAAGACTTTTCTGTGAATTGTACTATTAGTCCTTTTCAATTGGATGACTTTTATTTGATTTAAACGAAGTCTCTTTAAATAAAACGAATTATTTTTTAATTGAACGAATTCTCTTTGAATTGAACGAAATCTCTTTGAATTGAACGAATTCTCTTTGAATTGAACGAATTCTCTTTGAATTGAACGAATTCTCTTTAAATTGAACGAATTCTCTGTGAATTGAAAGAATTCTCTTTGAATTGAACGAATTCTTTTTGAATTGAACGAAATCTCTTTGAATTAAACGAATTCTCTTTGAATTGAACGAATTCTCTTTGAATTGAACGAAATCTCTTTGAATTGAACGAATTCTCTATTAATTGAACGAATTCTCTTTGAATTGAACTAATTCCCTTTGAATTGAACGAATTCTCTTTGAATTGAACGAATTCTCTTTGAATTGAACGAATTATCTTTGAATTGAACGAATTCTCTTTGAATTGAACGAATTCTCTTTGAATTGAACGAATTCTCTTTGAATTAAACGAAATCTCCTTGAATTGAACGAATTCTCTTTGAATTGAACGAATTATCTTTGAATTGAACAAAAATTCTCTATGAATTGAACAAAAATTCACTTTGAATTGAACTAATTCTCTTTGAATTGGATGACTTTTATTTTAATTGAACGAATTTTCTTTGAATTGCAAATACGTTGGAACCCAAATTAAAATAATTTTCTTTGAATAATAGAAAATTGTTCTTGAAATAGAAGACTCTCCCTTGAATTGAACTAATTCTCTTTGAATTGGATGACTTTTATTTTAATTGAACGAATTTTCTTTGAATTACAAACACGTTTGAACCCAAATTAAAAAACCTCAAATGAAAGAATAATTCTTTGAATTGGAAGAATAATTCTTTAATTGGAAGAATAATTCTTTAATTGGAAGAATAATTCTTTTAATTGGAAGAATAATTCTTTTAATTGGAAGAATAATTCTTTTAATTGGAAGAACAATTCTTTTAATTGGAAGAATAATTATTTGAATTGGAAGAATTTTATTTGAATTGAACAAATTATCTTTGAATTTTATATTAATTGAGCTAATTTTCTTTTAATTGCAAATATGTTAGAACCCAAATTCAAATAATTTTCTTTGAATTAAAGAAACATTTTCTTGAATAGGAAGACTTTCTTTGAAATGAACGAATTCTCTTTGAACTGGAAGACTTTTCTTTGAATTGAACGAATTCGCCTTGTATTGGAAGACTTTTATTTGAATTGAACGATTTAAAAAAAATTGAATTGCAAACACATTTGAATCCAAATTAAAATAATTTTCTTCAAAAGAAAGAAAAATTCTTTGAACTGGAAGAATTTTCTTTGAAATGAACAAATTATCTTTGAATTCAAATGTGCAATTACGTTTGAATCTTTTCGTCTGCCATAGGCTGCCTACACAGCACGAATTCATCGATTATATTTCTGACTTACAACGTGGCTAACGACTGACAAGCTCTCTGCTATAATATGCCGGATGCTATAAATGTCCCTTCGGATACCGTCGGTTACTCACACCCATCCTAGTGGGCCTTCGTCTACAGTATATACGGTACATCATATTTCTCAAATACTCAGCAAATATACACAAATTAAATGTGTGTCAATTGACCCATTCCACAGTTCTAGGTATACCGATATTTCAGTAGTTCTGGGATTAAGAATACATTTTGAGGTCGCTATGTCTATATTGTAATAAGTGTAGTATTATGTATATAATCGTGATGTAGTGATAATTATGCAATACAAAAAAAGTGTTAAATTAATATATCTCTTCAAAGTTAATCATTATAAGAAGAAAAAAAAGTATAGAAAATTAAATTTATATATACCTGATTTAATATTACAATTAATTTTTTTTATTGTGACGGTTAGTGTTAGAGAAAATTTATTAGTTAATTGTGCTTATTTTAGTGTGTTGTATTGTAATACATTTGCTTAGTAGTAGAAGAGGAGCCTTTCTACTCCACCCTCCCGAAATCACAACCAAAACCCCCTCCCGAAACCTAAACCAATTTGAAATATTGTTCCTATTGGCCGATTTCAACTAGGTCAAGGTGTTTTCGACTAAATCGTGGGCGAGGATTCCGAATTTGGGGTTCCCCAGTCGATTTGGCAATTCCCTGAGGAGTTGGTATAAACCTATTTTTGTATTTTACGGTAATAATCATTGATTATCAGGTCACGTGATCCCACCTTCTTTTTCGTCAGCCTGTTGTAGGCCAATGAGAGTTGAGAATTTCCCGCTTGTTTCTGATTGGACGTAGGTGGTATACAAGGCTCTGCACAGCGCTCAGGAGAGCATTCTTTTCTCTTTCGTGGAACAGATCGGACCTCCTCTCTCTTAATACGTTCAAGTGACAAGAATACAACATATAGACTCAGCCGAGCAATATTTAATAGATACATTAATTTATAATGTATATATAATTTATACATAGGTATGAAATATGGAATCTTCATTAATTAGCAACAAATCGTGAACATCGTCGAATATCAAAGTCGGACTTCATCGCATATTTAACACTTCAAATTGGACTATGCACTTAGTTCATGTTTAAAATATGTCTGACAATAACTTTGTTGTCACATCTCCAACATTTCTTCGCACGTCTGGACTTTACGCAGTGAATCAAATAAGGCACTATCCTACCCTCTTTCATTTAGCTAATAGTGTACAGAGATTGGAATCGAATGTTCAGAGACAGTTATGTGACTACTTTCAAAGTGACGAAGAAATAAGCATTAATCCAACTCTACGCTATCTTTATCGCCAACCCAACTCTGTGACCAACGTTCAATCTAAATAGGAAGTATACTTCGCTAACTTAGCTACTGTTGTTTGCGTTTTCGACTGTAATGGTGTTGAATCGCTATCTTTGGATATGCTGGGCCCGGGTCGCTACCAATTCCTTCTCCAATGAATCGGTGTCTATTTCGGACAACATGGCGATACACCATACTTTACTAGTCTGAACCTCCGCCTAATGTAAGTACGCTTTCACTTAATAAATAATCTACGCAGGGTATCAATCCCACAAGTATGTTTAATGACGGACAACAACTATGGGGATGAGAACCACACCACAGCACAATCGGGCACTTTACTTCAACAGCAGCGGCTATCTTTTTCTTATTCATTAGCCTCAATCATCCCAGAAACGCCACCTAATTTACCTTGTTATTTATCGGGGGACGGGTGATCAGCCGCAGCAGAAGCAGCAGCACTAAAAAAATTGGCACTAGCTGGAGGCGACGGTGCTCCTCAAAAGAAGCTGAAAAGCCGACATTAACTCGACAGAACGCAATCAGTGTTGGGGGAAACGCCAAAGAAATTGAAGAAGCTGAAAGTGACAGCGTAAGCAACCAGTATGTTACCATGTAGTTTCATGACAATTATATTCCATGTAATCCAAATTTACTACTTCGTAATACTTCCACCCGAACTATTTATGCAACTATTGATAGATTAGCAACTAAATGTATTACAAGTATTAACTGTCCCAGTAGTTATGGGCATGGTCATGAAAATGAAATAAATGATGTTGTACAATTTTATAAATGTTGCATTATTTTATAATTAATATTGTATTATTTTATAAATGTTGTATTATTTTATAAGTGTTGTATTATTTTATAAATTTCGTATTATTTTATAAATGTTATACTATTTTATAAATGTTGTACTCCTAAACATGTGTACCTCTATGTTACTTCCTTTTAATAATCAGAATACACTAAATATCATACTTGTTGTAGAAACAGTTCGTTTTTCTTTTAAATTTTATTAACTCTATATCTATCATAAGACCTGATAGCTCAGTCGGTAGGGCAGCTCGCTTGAACTAGGAGGTCCGTGGTTCGAATCCCCGTCGTGGCATAACTTTTTATTTCATTCATACCATAGATATATTATTCATATAAGTATTTTACTATAAGTATACATATAAGTATTTTACTATAAGTATACATATAAGTATTTTACTATAAGTATACATATAAGTATTTTACTATAAGTAT
>JAUZND010000385.1:0-14181 GCA_034780555.1 Coelogynopora nodosa | reverse complement strand
TGAATTGTTTTTAATATGAATAATCTTGAGAGTATTCCGAAAGATAACCGCAATTCCACCACCTCGTCCATGTTCACAGTTTGCCACAAGAAGAGGGTATCCACAGGGAATAAGGCTTGTTAAATTAACCTACAAATACCATACACGAAAATTTTAAAAATAAAATGGTATGTTTTAAAAATATAACATTTTAGTGTAATGTACATTACCAAAAAAAATCAAAAAGTTTTTTAGTGTTTAAACCTGCACATGTGTTATAAAAATGTTATGCAAGAAAAAACATAAATATGTATATTATTACTACCCCACTTTGATAATCCTTGGATCTGAACATGAATATTGTGGTTAACAATGAAGGATGTGTAATGTATGTTGCCATAGCATACATTACATGACCATAAATGTTTGTTACCATATATGAAAATAACTTTAATCAATTAAAACAATTAGGTTTTGAATAGGGTTCCAAATTTAATATCATACCAAAAAACTTTTAGTAGGGACTAGGGACTCACTTATTTATTTTGTTTTTGAATTGGTGCAAAAATTGAATATTTATTTATTTAGTAAAACAAAATTTTATTTTATACACTTATAACTTTGGATTTCTTTTAAACTTAAGTTTAATATATAATATTTTTTATTATATATTTAATTAATTTTTTTTGTCAAGCATGTAGTCAATGTAGCATCCAGTTAATTCATGTGGTAGCTGATCAAATTGATACCACCCTTGATCAGTTTTCAATAATTTTGAACTACTATCTGCACCCAAATTGGCAGGTATTCAAGCCACTCATTATTGGCATATTTCAGAAGCCAATCATACTTTGATTACTGAAAAGTTAAGTAAAGTGACAGCTGTAGATCAACAACAGCTTTGCAATGTAGCAGCCATACCATCTTCAGTTGCTTAAATTATTAAATATAGTATGATTGTGGGATCTTTATGGTTTCTATGACTTCCTGGTCCTATTTTAATAAAGTTGTTTTCAAGTAAATGAAAGGTTGTGAGTATGAGAAATAATATATTGATTCTCATAACTCTTACCATGAATGGCCATATTCAGGCACTGTTGCCTATACTTGACAATAAACATTTACACTTGCCAGGTCTAATATATCAATTAATAATGTTAAATTCCATTTAAAACATGGTACAAGGCCACAAAATTAGGTTTAAATGCTATTTTACCTATATCTTTATTGATAATGCTCCAATTGAAAATATTTCACTGCAGTATAAGTAAATGAATATGTCAATTTTTATAAAATAGACAAAGAAAATCACATACTCTCAGTTACACTCTACTATTTACTACCTTTTTTGACCTTTTAATTAACTAAATTAAAAGAATGTAATATATACTGTAAATGAACCAACTAGCAGACCATAAAAATTATTTAAAAACATACACACAATGACGAAATATCATGATAATTTTGGTAAAAATTTACTTAAATATGAACAATCAGAAATAATTAATACAATTTAGGACACTGCAAGAGACCATTTAAAAAACAATTTTGTTATTAAGATTAATAATTATTTTGTTTGTACAAAACAACATTTTAAAATTTATATATCTCAGGGTGGCCAGGGGTACGTGAAATTTACATATATATGTGAAAATACACAAATTTCTCTTTATTTACATAAATATACGTGAATTTTTCTTTATATACATGAATAACTCATTAATAAATAAATAATGTGAATTTTAAATAAATTATAAACAAAAAATATATCCTTAAAATCCACAATGCCTATACCTTGTTTATAAAGTTTAAATTATTTCTATATTTTTTATTATCTAGATATAATTGCTTGTTCATTTGAATTATTGTATATATTATATTTTCAGTGTGTACAAAACAAATTTTATTATAATAAAAAAAATTGAAATGTAGTTTATCTTCTTTTTATAGTCAACTCTTTGAATTTGATGCAACAAAATAGTTATTTGCACGAGTGTAAAATATGCATCTTTATTGGATTCTCCTAAATTATTATTTAATCTATGCTCGAGCTCAATGGGCGAGTTGAATACAATATAAATGTATAATTTGAAATTTTAGTGTATAGAGAATTATATCACTTATGCCTAGTATCTGTGCTGATTCAAGTATTTCTTCTGAGCTGACTCTTGGTCGTACAAAGAGTCATTATCTTCTTTGTTTTGGTGTGGCTCCTTTCTTTGAGGCTAATTTGATTAAAGAGCTTCTAGCTGCTGATGAGTATGTTGCCATGTTTGACGAATCATTAAATAGATATCATGTCAAATGGATATCATTGTCCGGTTTTGGAGCAAAGAGACCAACCTGATAGTAACAAAGTATTTGTCAAGTTCTTTTCTAAAAAGAACTTCTGCGTTTGATTTGTTGGAAGGGTTCTCTGGTTTGTTGGATAGTATTGGAATGCGAAATTTATTTTCAGTTTCAATGGATGGTCCTAATGTAAATTGATCATTTATAGAAAAATTGGCACATAGAAGAAAACTGGATGATTTTCCACAGCTGTTGAGTGTAGGATCATGTGGTTTGCACGTTGTACATGGGGCTGCTCAGCTTGGTCACCGGGAAAGTGGGTGGAATTTGCACGAAACTTTAAATGCTGCATATTATCTCGACAAAGATAGAAGAAGTGAATTTTGTGCAATAACTTCTTCTAACAAATTTCCACTTAAGTTCTGTAGCATTCGCTGGTGTGAAAATTTTTCAGTGGCAAAGCGTTATTTGGAGTTAGTTCCAAGCCTAGAGAAGTACTGCCATCAAGTTAAACCCAAACCAACCGTTATTTCTTTCAGCCGCACAGAAAAAGCTTTAGCTGATCCACTTTTGAAAGCCAAGTTCGGCTTCTTTATATCTGTGTGTTCAGCGCTTGAACCCTTTCTCCGCCGCTTCCAGTCACCAAAACCATTAATTCCCTTTCTTTATGATGGCTTGTTTGGCATACAGAAAACTATTGCACGAAAGTAAAACATGATTTGAAATTTAATATCTGTATGCAATATATTTGCAATAGTTTATTATTAAATTTTAAATCCTTCTATAAGTGTTGTAATATAAATACTTATTTAAGTATCTCAAGGATTCCGTTTATGACGCATCACACAGCTCATTCCAGGTGTTGGTATTGCTGCCAAGCTTATGACAAATTTCAGAAGTCATCAAATTCTGGTAAAGCACGGATGACTATTTCTTTCAATTCCGAGTGCACACAGTTTTTGGCAGCATTGTCGAAAAAGATGGCAGAGAGATCACGGCAACGCTCTCAACTAACAGAAAACTTGGTAGAAGAAACCATGATTGCCAAGCGACGTGTGTATGATGCGATTGATGACGTGAAGTCAATTGTGATTTCAAGAAGTGATTAAGGTACATTTATTTAAAACATTCAGAAACATTTATATGTTTAAATGAAACACTAAAACTAATAATGATGTTTTTTTCATTATATTTATTTTGAGAGGCAACCGTTTTTGACTGCTACCATTTATATATTATTACATATACCTAATTGTAATATTGCACATTGTTTTTGTAAATACTGACAATGAACATATAATAGGGGTCGGTACTGTTTTATTATATAATATATTTAACTACAACTGTTTGCAACAGTGGTTTTTATTTCTATTGTTTTATATATATATATATACGTGAATTTCAAGCGATATACGTGATTTTTTTTAGTAACATACGCGGCTACCCTGATATTATAAAAATATATCAACAAATATGGATCTTGTGATCTGGAATCATATGCAAAAAAGAATCAAGTCAATTGGTTGCATTGATCAAAAGTTATAGCATATTTTGGTTATTATATAGCATATATGGTTATTTTCTTATAGTTTTTCTAAATGGAGTTTACGACGTCATCAGGTCATAAAAATGATACCAATCGATTAATTATTTTGAAAATAAAAATTGCTCGACAATTCTTTAGGAGATATCTGTATACCAAATTTCAGCTTAATCGGATGATAGAAAGTTTGGTTTTCCACCACGTTGCAAACCCTAAAAAGTATGTCCACGTACGAAAGCAGGGCTAAGTCTCTTTTTATCCCTCTTTCTCTCCAACAGTTGCCTTCTAAGCTAAATGTTGAGCTATCTTAATATACTATACTACTTTCTCTACCCATATTTAAATCTAGCTGACCCTATACCATCCTCTATCGTCTTCTGTTCCCCCTTTTCTATTCTATCTCTTTTCTCACTCTCTCTCCACATTTCGTTCACTCCGCATGCAGAGTGCTGTGTTAACTATATTCTCTCTACCCCCCACATCACCCCCTCCCCACACCACCCCAGACCACCATCACCCCACCTCCCACAGTCCACCTCCCCCATCACACCCACCCACCCTAATTCTTTTGTGTCATCTTAGCGCCTGCTGGGTTCCATGTTGAATGAGCCAGGTCGTGTGGCAGCCAAGATCACCCGGCAAATCTACCCGGCCGACCCCTCCCGACTCTCCAGTTTAGAGACAAAGTCCCGAGAGAGTAGTGTCACCAACGAGGATGACTGGATGCATCTTATCAATAATGTGAGAGATTACCCTCTCATCCACACTTTTCTTTTAGCCTTCTATTATGTATAATTGTATTATAAATAAAATATAATTATGTACAAGAGAACAATTCTCGTAAAGCATTATAATTTATACGATAATTTGTGATTTGCATTATTGTTCTGTAAAACAGTTGTCAACAATGTTTATTATACTGTTTATTTAAATTAAAAATCCCATCTACTTGAATTTCTGTATACGTTGTGCCACATTTTCAACATGTTTATGTTCAAGTAGTTGAAATCAACAATTCACTTAAATTTTAATTAAAAAATGCTTACCATGAACAATAGATTCATACGCATCTTTAAATCTAAACACTCTTCATCCATTTTAATTCTCTATTCTGTCATAAAATAAAATACACTTTTTTTAATAATGTCTCAATTTTATTTTGATTTTAGGTTCAGTGTAAATACATTAAAATAATTTATTCAACGTTTTAAAGGAGTACGACACTTTAACGTTATTACAATAGTGGGGTAAATACCCTTCCACTTAATGTTTATCTAATCTAAAATGTGTGCCAGTTGAAAGCACAAAACAACCGTGCACTGCTCTTAATATGAATTAATGCTCGTTTTCTGTCAATTTACTGGCATCTTGCATGCAATTAAGCTGACGGTTTTAACGTGATTCTCGAGATAAAGAGTATAATGGATGATTTCATTGTTGGCAGTTGGACGTATAAGTAATATTAACTGTTTAGTTAGACATTTCATTAATCAATTTATTCACAACTACATCACGGACAAAACACGGGCTCACAAAAATTGACTATAAACCAATTTAAGTTATAACCTGTTTAAGTGATAATAACTAGTAGGGCCTCGACTATTTTGTCCTCATAAGTTATTTCCTTATGATCTATCGATGCAAATATATTGTTTATAGCCAAACCTATTTCACTCTAGTATAAGACCCATAGTTCAACTCTGTATATTGTTGTCTCGTTGATGCCTTGTAGATGGTAACAGATGATGACTTCATACGGTCCCTCTTCCCCGATGACCACAAGAGATCCACCATTGAAGGTAATCCTATACCATACGATGAGGCATGATTCTTACCTGCATAATTAAGTTAACATATTACGTTTCTGACAATCGGCATGATTTGCATACAAGTGTGTGTCTACTCTCTGAGTGGTCTATTCTCGTACTCCTTCTATTTAGATTAATATTACCATTCAGTGGTGTTCTCTTCTACTACTTCTCTTGTAACAAGTTAAGCAATAACTCAGAAATTATTGTTGTATTATGTTTTTAAATATTTTAATATATATTTCAATTGTCGTTGAGGAAGCCTTTTAGCATATGTATGTTATTGTAACCAAGTTATTTTCAAAAGTTGAAATCAAAAGGCAAGACCTATGACAACTACTTTTTTTATTGTCAGTCGTAACCTGTAATTTATGTTTAGTCATTATACTATAAGTATTTTCTTGTGTTCATATTTTACATAATAATGTTACAATTACTGCAGTATATATATTGTTCCCTATTTAAAGTACATATTATTATTTAAAACATTGTGTTTGATGTCGACTTTGTGACCTTGTTTTATTGTAGACCCGAGTTCAATGAACGACCCACAAAACTCTAAGTATGTGTTTCATTCCTTTTTATATCGCACTTAATTATCAAATGCTGTATTTAAAAAAAGTGTTATCCATTATATTAGAAAGAATGTGAACCAACTAATGAATTATACTCTGATTTCAGTAGATTAAACTGACAGCCATTACTGTTATCATTTTCATATTACACACGAATAAACTCACCTACAGTATAATATTAAGCCGTTATTTGGTTATTTGTGACTAAAATATTTTTGATTACAATACATTCTCGTGAAGTTTTTATTTGAATTTACTTCAATTATATATTTTTATTTCAGTTCTGTGTCCTCTTTGATACCAGCTGATCACTTGGTTCCAGTAAGCTGAAATAAATACTTCAATTGTTATTGTCATTCTTTTATTTAACTCATTATAATATTTCATTCACATATTTTAGAATGACAGTTTGATATCAACGGAAGCAATATCTGTAGTGAACGTCCCATCGGCTGTGGAGACTGTTATTCTGCCTTCAGAGAGCAATATTGTCGTTGCCCTGTCTGGTCCCAGTGTCCATTGTCCTATTGTCACCCCAAACCCCTCCTCGTGTGGCAGTGATTTGGCATCTTCGACTCACTGGGTGCCTCTCAACTCCCTCCAGCCGACTCTTAGTGCTGGCAGATCTGCCCTGCAATCGCATGTTGACGTCTGGACGACATCAGGGTGTAGTCCGAGACTGGTTGGCCCCCAGGTTTCTACAGTAGAGCCTACTAATGCAGAGACACAACACTTGGAGGTCGACACGGATTCACCGGATTCACATCCAGTTGACAGGTGCATTACGATAGGCACGACATCGCTACCCGTCACAAACTATGATTCCGTATCAAAAACATCACTATGCAATCCTGTAGTAGTCAATGCAAAAGTTGACGAAGCCGGTGCTATTCAATCGAATGTCGTTTTAGATGCGGTTTCACTGCCTTCACCAATTTCACAAAGTAATACGGTAAACACTAAATCCGTGTCGAATGACGCCACAGAAGGTCCTGCAATTGCTGCAACATCTTCTAATGGAATAGCAGCGGATTCAAACCGCGATGTATCGACCTTTGTAGCTGATTCTAATGCAGTTTCAGTGGTATTGAAGGATAATCCAATTTCTACAAAACATTCAGATAACAGTGCGGTTTTATCAGTTTCAGATGGCACAGTAACTCACTCAAATCACGATTTGAATGCAGAGTCAACAGCGCTATCAAAATGCACTGCTATTTCTACAAACATCGATTCGCATGCAGAGTCGGGGTGCAATGCGCTCACTTTACAGGTAAATTCTGATGTTATGTCGAATAGTAACAAAATTTGTGAACTTGCTGTTGGAGATAACTCTGTTAAAATTTCAGCACCATCAAAGTATTCTGCCTCTTATGGAAAAGTTGTGAAGAAAACAGCGATATCAAAAGTTAAAAAGTGTGCTTCCATTCTTAAAGTCAAACTGAAGGCGGTCACATCAAAAGCCAAACGTAATTCGTTGTTTTCGAAAAAAGATACAAATCTTAACATACCAAGTTCTACATTAAGCTCAACAACATGCCGAGATGAAGTCAACATTCCCAGTTTAGAGTTAACCAGCTTCACCCCTGTCCCTTCTAACAGTGCGTTCGTTTCATCATTAGCAGTTGACAACTCCCCACTGACTCACTCAGTATCTAACACAGACGGCACAGTTATGCAGAATGACTGTAGCAGTGTGTTGGCAACCAAGGGAGTGGCATCCAGTGAGGACTCACTGTTGAGAAGGTCCGGTCGGCAGCGCAAGAAGCCGAAACTCTTTGTTGACGAGTTTATGAGTGGAAAGCCTGCTGCCGCCAAAACGTTTGCCACAAGTCCGCTGCGAAAGGTACACAGCCGTAAATCGAGAAAACAGACGGCACCGGTCCAGCTATATATTGAAGGTTTGTTATGGTTAATGATGTTTGTTTTGTGCTTTCAGCTTTAAACTACTGTTGTGTATTTGTTTTATTCTAGACTTGCAAGCGAAGTTGTTGGATAATGATTCTCGATCTGCAACTGAGCCGTTGAGCTACCAAGGTAATATATTGACTGATGTGAATTAATGATTGAATTAACTATTTCTGAGGTTGTTTGGTAATATTATAAGGAGCATACTTCAATATGTTTACAGAAGAAGTTCTGCAGTCAAGAGATATTTCTTCGACCGATCAGTGTGGCCCTGTGAATACATTTGCTGAAAACATTGTACGTTTTTTGTTTGTTAAAAATTCACATCATTGAGATATTCTTCGGGCTTCGTTATATTGCGATTTAAATAAGCTGTTAGTTTGTAAAATTCATTTATACTACTTAAGAAAATACGTCGTGTAAAAGACTCCTTACTACTTCATCTATTTCATTACACTGTGTCTTAATATACTTGTGTAATGATACCCCAATTGATTATAATTGTTTTTAGTTTAAAATTCAGGGTTCCCTTGCAATATTCTTTTTTGTTGTTGTAAAAAATAAAAGGATTTTGATAATGAAATCCATTTATTGGAAAAACCATGGATTTAGAAAAACAATTTGTATTCTATGGAATAAATGGCATTCCATAAAAAAAAATTCTAAATATTTTTTTGAATGAAGCAAAATTTGAACGACTTTAAATCTCTAATTCTCGATCTGCGAAATTTCATGGGAACACTGTTCATTTTTAAGCTGCGCATTTTATTTTTTTATTTTTACTTAATCGTTTAAACTTTCGTACGTTGAGGGGATGGGGGTATGCCCATTTTTTTTCAAATAAATTAAGTTTTTCAATTGAACTATATAACGTAAAACCCTGATTTTTTTACTCAGTGGCTAAAATACTTTTATATATCAAAAAAATATTACAAATATAATTTCGAATATTTTTACATACCAGAAAAAATAGTATTATTATTTATCTATTATCCTTGGGTTTTCATTCTTGCCGATGATATTAGGAACTAAAACTTGCAACATTAATAGAAAAATAAATTTATCGTAAATGATATCCATTTAACTTAAATAATAAAATTATTTATTAAAATAACCAGCAATTTAAAATAATACACAAATAGCATTTATACTACTTATAGCTTATTTATATACGTAGTATAATTATAAAAATATATCAACAAATATATATTTTGGGATCTGGAATCAGGGGCAAAAAGAATCATGTCAATCGGTTCAATTTGACAAAAGTTATAGGATATATTGGTCAATATATAGCATATATGGTAATTTTTCAATAGTTTTTCTAACTAGAGTTTATGACGTAATCAGTTCATCCGTATATTCAATACGTATATCCACGTACGAAGGATTAATACTATTAAAGTTTGTAGGGGGGAGTCAAATTAGCAATCTAGACTATAGTATGCAGAAGTAAAATATTTAACACCTGAGAGTTAATTTACTCCCCCACCCCCGTAAGTGCTTCTAGGGGTTAACATATTTCTAATATCTATGTACCTTACTTATTTTTTGAGTTCCTTCGCTCCTCTAACCCTCTGACTGACCAGTGGTTTTGGTCCTGAACCCCAAATTGTTGTGCGACAAGGAAAATATTGTCCCGATTTTGAACTACTGTATGTTCTACTATTATGTCCATTATAGCTATTGGCTTCATTTGTCATACATTCCCACTTAATATTATATATAACTGTGCATAATTATTTGGATTTTAAAATATTGTTCATTGTGTTCATTTGCTGTTCAGGTTATGGATTCCGAAGAGACTCAGGCTGCCTACGCTCTACTCGCCATTTGGCGCACGCCGGTCAAAATGTGTATCGATCCACATCGTTCGTGTGATGCGACACCAATTCCGACGGGAGACCCGAGTCCGTGTTCAATTCTGCCAAATGATTCACCCGAACCGACTATTGATGTTGTTGACGTTATGTCAGAAAGTATGCAGATGGGGCCCTCCATATCCAGTAGTCTATCTTCGATGACACCATTAGATGCTGCGGAATCCAGTCAGTATAGTTTACAATCGGACTTAACAGTGTTGAACAGCACAGCAACAGTTTCTGCATTGTCCGAGCAGTGTACTGCTATGTCAAACAGGGAATTAGGGACATCTGATCATCAGTCTGATGAAATTCTGTCCAACAAACATCGTCAGTTAAATGAGAACTCACACACCTCAAAAACAGAAACAATCGTAAGAACGGAAACACTCAATATGTCACCAGCTCAACATTTATTGTCAAACAGTGTATTAACGTCCGACAGTATATCATCTCAATCTAACCAGCCCCCTAACTCATTCACGGAGCGTACTATATCGTCTGACGTGAACACAGAAATTACGGCTTGCAATCTGGATTCGAGTATACCTACAAAGACTGCCTCATTCGGTCAGTATAAATTTGTACCGTCATTTGTCACAACACATGCTCTCTCTGAATATTGTGCATCATATAACGCGACATCAAGCATGACAAAATCGTCATCTAATTTCTACTTGTCGAGTATTGCAAAAAGTAACCAATATTTGTCTGAACTTTCCACAGCACTAGATATGGCAGAACATGTAACTATTGAGAACTCTGCACCATTTCAAATAATAGAGGGTAATACAACACCTTCATCCCAAACAACTAGTGTATCTCCCGGTACTTACTCTATGTCACTTAATCTCGCGCCAAGCGGGACCACTCAGAATTCTGTGCCATTTAATGTTGTGACAAGTGTGACCGGTCAGAATTATGTGCCATTTAATGTTGTGACAAGTGTGACCGGTCAGAATTCTGTCGCATCTGATCACGTGTCGCCGAACGCGACCACTTATCTCGATCTTCCATTTGGAGTTACGGCAACCTTAACCAATCAACATTCTGGGCCATTTGATGTAGCATCAAGCATGACTACTGATCACTATGTTCCAGACGACTCGCAATCATGCGCGATCGGTCAGTTTTATGAGCCATTTAATTTGGCGTCAACTGGTTACTCTGTTTCACTTGATTCGATGTCAAACATGACCACTCAACACTCTATGGTATCAAATATGACCGAAGATCACTCGGTCGCATTGGATGATGCTACGTCTGGTGTGGCAACAACGTCAACCACCAACAGTTTATTATCAAATACAATAGCGACTGTTGTATCCTCTAAGTACAAAGGCCCTCCTGTTTCAAAATTAGACCGTTCAACAAATGCACCCTGTTTATCGAACTCCTTCACGGTGAATAAAGAAACTGGTGCTTATCCAACAAAGAAGAAGGAATTTTTATCCCCTATCGTCCAATTTAGAGGACCAAATGTGGATACAATGGTAAATGCGTCAAAGCTGCCATACAACTCCGCTACTTTAGGCCTTACATTCGATGCATGTGGTTCACTTAATAACCACAACTTAGTGTCTGGTGATGCATATCACGAGACTGCTGCCATATCGTCCCATATTAGGCATAATTTGTCGTGGCCTTGTGTTACACCGCAAAAGCTCGACTCTCCTAGGCGAAGTTCTCCCTTAGACACGCCCCCTTCTCTTATTCCCGTTGAGCCTTCCTCGTGTGTCGAACCCATCGAAACGGTGGTATTTTGTCAACCAACTGAAACAGTTCCAAAACGCGTCATCCTAACAAAGCCGATTCCTAATCGACATCTGGGTTTTGGCTCTGCAATCATTAATCAGAAGACAAAAGTAATTCAATCATCAAGATCCTCTTTAACCGCAAAAGAAACAGCTGTATCGCGATGGTATTCAGGTCCCAAATTCCAAACTTCTACCTCTACATACAGACAGTATGTCAACCAACCAGATGCATTGGCAGATCGACGGTAATAAGATGTGCTTGTAACTTTTTTCTATTTTTAGCCTTTATAATGTTTCAGCTCGTTACTTATTCAGCTTAACAACATTTACAATAATGAAAAACTATTTTTCATTTACGTCGGTATGGTTGAACGAATATACGTTTTACATATAAGTATATATTCATAATTGTAAAATATTCAACACTGCGTCGCAAATTTGTTATAGTGGCGAAAATGTATAGAAAAACTGATTATGTACTTTGACATATATCTAGTATCCTAAGACTAAACATAATAGAAAGTGACATCAGTTTTATTACAATATTAATATATCTGACTAGAGGGATTACTGCGTATTCGTTTATTAATTACTCTAAATCTGTCCTATGATCTATGTCTACCTCTTTCAGTTGTTTCGGTAATCCATTTCTTGAAAATCTACATCAATTACCTCTGAGAACTCCTACCAAACCGGACTCCAGTAATCTTCTGCCAATTGAACAATTGGATCAATCCATCAATCAAGGATCACTATCGCAACAATCCACCAATCAAAGATCAGTATCAGAACAATCCACCATTCAGAGATCAGTATCAGAACAATCCACCAATCAGAGATCACAGAACGCAGAACAATTCACCAATCAAAGATCACAAAACACAGAACAATCCACCAATCAAAGATCACAAAACACAGAACAATCCACCAATCAGAGATCAGTATCAGAACAATTCACCAATCAGAGATCAGTATCAGAACAATCCACCAATCAGAGATCAGTATCAGAACAATTCACCAATCAGAGATCAGTATCAGAACAATTCACCAATCAGAGATCAGTATCAGAACAATCCACCAATCAGAGATCACAAAACACAGAACAATTCACCAATCAGAGATCACAGAACTCAGAACAGTTCACCAATCAGAGATCCGTATTAGAACAATCCGTTAATCAGATAAAACTATCACAACCAATCACCTATCAAATGTCATTACCACAGCAACCTACGAATATAATTTCTCCGCCACAACAATTTGGGCAGCAGACATCACCCTGTGTATTGCGCATTGACCAACTCTCTACAGAGATCCGACGTAGACTAGAAACGGACACAGAGTCCCTATTGGCTCTCGTGGAAGCTGCGGATCATCTAAAAAACCACCAGGTAGACCTGGACTATTCCTCAAATAATTCGCCGATGATGGCCGCGTCCACTGTGGAGTTTCTTGCCGTTCCAACACTCTGTCAGTCGACTGTGAATCATCTAGTGGAGCAGTTTCCCGCTGTACCGACTCATTTGGAGGGGCTAGCGGCGGCTGTTCACCAACAGCATCATGTTACTTCGGATTCATCATGCGCGTCAATCGATGCTGATAGTCATTCTACTGACACCAATACAGCTGCTCGAGAGCGTCTGGAAGAATTAACCGTTAGTGAGGTAAGATTTTTTTCTTGTAATTAGATTTGGTGGTAACCTAGTTAAGTTAGTATGTATTTAGTTGTACTATCGTTTAAAGCCAAAGCTTAATCATTATATTTTAGGAGTGATCATACAGGATTAAATTGGAGAAACAAATACACTATTTATAATATGAGGATTATAACTTTATTAAATAAAACAGTCCGGTGCCTCAGTCTACAAATTGTACACTATTGGCACTAATTAGATGACTTAGGTTATATTTTATAAAGAAACAATGATGACGTCATCCACATACCAAAAAGTGTTTACAGGAGTTCCACCGGAGTGTGTCCGAAAATAATAAAATATAGCTTTACTTATTATGTGTACTCACATTAGATAAACTCAACACTCCTTTAAACGATATTAAATAGTTATTTAATTATCAAAAAAATTGTGATAATTAGTGATAAAGTTTAAAATAAGGGTGTAAAGTGCGTACTCTGCTCCTTGATGTGTGAAGTGCGTACACTGCTCCTTGATGTGTGAAGTGCGTACACGACCCTAGATGTGTGAAGTGCGTACTCTGCTCCTTGATGTGTGAAGTGCGTACACGACCCTATATGTGTGAAGTGCGTACACTGCTCATTGATGTGTGAAGTGCGTACACGACCCTAGATGTGTGATGTGCGTACACTGCTCCTTGATGTGTGACGTGCGTACACGACCCTAGATGTGTGAAGTGCGTACACGACCCTAGATGTGTGAAGTGCGTACACTGCTCCTTGATGTGTGAAGTGCGTACACGACCCTAGATGTGTTATGTGCTTAT
>JAUZND010000384.1:0-14181 GCA_034780555.1 Coelogynopora nodosa | reverse complement strand
GATTAGGCTTCAATGTCTCTCGGATGATTACAAAGTCCTTCTTTCCAGGACACATCCAAGAAGTTGCAAGATAAAAAACATTTATCAATTGTTTAGTTGCATTACAACATTGGTAAACATTGTGTCCAGGAATGTGACTACAAAATTTAAAAGAAAATCGTTTTGCAGAGGGCCTTGCAGCAGTATATATTTTATTGCATATTTTTGCTCGTCTAGAAAATTAAAGATGTCTAGAACATCTATAAGTATCACAAACAAATTAAATTGTTTATGATAATCTAAACTAATACACAATTTAAATTTCATTATAAATTATGTTAATTTTTTTGTCAAAATACTTACACATTACTATAAATTCAGTATTTCTATTGATACATACTTTTAAATTAATATAAATGTGCTATTTTTAATCAACTTACTTTTTAAAAAATAATCACGCTATTTTCAAATTTCTGCCAATATGAAGGATGTTTATGATTATTTAGTAAAACAAATTTCATTTTTTTTAGTAAACTTATAAATTTAGTTTCAAAAATTTTAAATATGAAAATTAAAATTACTTTTTTTTCACTATGCTTTTGTTGACTTACTATATTTTGGCAAATATTTAAAATAATGAGTAAATATAATCAACAACTATTACAAAGTTTTTTTATTAAATACTACACAATAAATTATAAATCTTTATAATATATTATAGACACTGCTTAAGAATAATTTTTAGTAGGTATATTACTTCTTTTAAATGTATTTAAATATTTCACTCACATGTAACCTATTGTATAATCTATTTAATTACATCATTTAAAAGTAAAACAAACCAAAAAAATGTAATAGTAACTTTTATTATGTTATGAAATATATTATAGGTATTACAATTTATTTTAATTTATGTAGAAACATATTTCATAACAAATTATTGATTGTAACGGAATTACTTGTTGTTATATGTAATTCCGTTACACCAATTGTAATTCCGTTACACTATTTATTTCCTGGTAATATAATTTTTTTCTTAAAATTGTTATTATTGAATGATGATACCTGATGTATAGGCATAGAATCCTGATTTATAAGTAAAAATATAAATTTTCTGGAACATAAAATTGAAAAACTAAGAAAAAACGTAACAGAATTACATAAATTACACAAGGTAATACATTTTTTGTAAATAAAGGTAAGTTAACAAAAATAATTTATGAATTCATGTTTATAGTAACCTAAGAGCACAAGTAAGTTATTCCAGGTAATTTTAAAAAAATTCCCAAATTGTTTTTAGTAAAATAAATTAAATGTTAATTTAGAAATATAAAGTCACAATTTAAGAAAAAAAATCTGGTTTGACATCTGTTAAATTAAGATATAAAAATCACCAAAAATATTTTTGAACAGAAAATTCAAATTCTTCACAAAATTGTACACTAGTTAAATGTGTCATATATAGAAAATTATGTTGTTGTTTTTCCAACAATTATGATTCTACCAGTGAAAACTGACCATGTATAATAACTTTTTATGATTTTTGTTCATAATGACCATACGTATACTATAATATCTATTTTGGTTTAAGATGAATGAATGATATAAAAGTATTAGCTTTGATAAACATTAACTAGAAATAAGATAGCACTAGTAACAATAAACCAAAAGCAAAAATACCGTGGTGACCACTGACATGCAAAGATTAGTTCAAACTGTTTTTTAATCCTAAATAAACGAGTTTAAATACAAATAGTCTAAGGATCAGTTCCTAAATGTTATTAAATTAAATAATATTAAATTAGGCGCGTTAGCTAATGCGAGAATTAGCTGTGCAAGTAGTAATACATTATAAATACTTAACGGTAAAAACTATAAACAGGTTTTAGTTATTTATGTGTTTTAATTTATGATTTTTTAATAAGATCAACATAATGGTTAAAATTAACAACAGCTGCAGATATAAATCATATTCGAAAGCAACAATTATAGAAAACAGTACTGAAACGATTTTTAAGATGTATACAATAGGTACACCTGTACACCTATAGGTAGATTGGCTTTTAAAATATAATCTAGAAATCATAGAATAGAACATATTGGTTTGTAACCATTAGTTCTAAACCAAATCTAAAACCTAACTTAACTCATTTTCTGATTTAGTAGTGAACAGTACTAAATTAGTAAACAAATCAAATTTAATCACAAATTGTATTTCAATAAATAATGCCACAAACTGTACAATTTTCGTTCATAAAATTTCCTATTAACTAAACAGTTTACCAATTGTAGCACGATTTCATATATATATACAACAGTAAAATAAACAAAATTAAGGCAAGCAGACCAATCAACCAATCAAATTACTAATCTATAGTACATACATCGTAATACTAAAAACATACAGGAAATACCAAGAACCAGTTCTAATGAGATATAACATATATATATATTACACAGTTGTGATATAAATAATAATAAGAGGGAGGTGGACAGAGGTTTGAGGAGAAAAGAGGAGAGGGAAGCAGTTGTTTACCGTTAAAAATAATATACGCAGTTTAAAAAAATAAAAGGAAAATACTATGTGGTCATTATTATTACATCAAATAAAAGGTGTGATTAAGTAGAAAAAAAGGTGATAAAGCTACAATTTTATTAATGCCACTGGTTTACATTTGTTGCACACCTAGTCCATAAATCATTTCAATAGAGTCTTATTAATAAACTATCTTTAAAACTAGTTTTTACAAGTTTACGAAAAACCTAAAAAAAATGAAAGGCTACATATAAAGATTTCACAGCAATACTGACTGAGGCGCTATTCACATAAAATATAATTAAAACAAAACAGATATACGGCGCAAATCCAGATTGTCGGCCGGCATTAATAAACTATAAATAGAATAACAATATAAACTAACCTGAAACATCGACGGTTTTATTGGGATCTATAATACCGCTGTTAGGTCGAACACAGTAACGTTTGGGGGCGGTTGTCTTCACTTTGAAACATACTCGCCTTTCATCAGGATTAACTAGCATGAGGTGAGCTGTTACTACTTGTGTAAACGGACCTGAAGCATAAATTGGTTATATTGTACATTAATGAGAATCAATTAGCAGGATGGCCACATTAATGAATGAAATGAAAAAATTAATTATCCATTCCAAAATTCAAATATATATTTCAAATCATTAAAATTTATTAATGAAAATTATATGAGATAAATACTAGAATGATACAAATCACAACAAATAATGCATAAATGTTAACAATTCATAGTTATCATAATTCAATATTTCATCTTCTTTTAGAAGTCATCTATAGGGTAACTGCAGGTTGTTACACTTCTTCACAAATCTCAAATAATGCTACAAAAGTCAGTTTATAATTTTCTATAATACCTTTATGTTTCAATACTTGATTGTACCATGAATTGACACCATGTTTTAAGATACTCAAATATATCATTCTAAATTAAAGTATATCATTTTAATACAAATAATAAATATATATATTTATATGTAATATACTAGGCAATCCTTCTGTTATGGATGTACCAAGTTAATTGATTTTGTGACATTTCTAAATATTTTTGTTTGTATTTTCTACTAAAAAAAGTTGTTCATGTGTATGTACACAACACTATCACACTATTTAACGTCATTTAAAAGTCATTTTTCTGATATAACTTATCTAAAAATATTATGGCAATACAATTTTGCAGGGTATTGGTAAAATAAACCCCCATGGTAATTCAAGCATGAAGTTGGATGATTGTAGAGCATTTGATATTTCCATACTGACAAATGATGACATATGATGTGTTGGTTTAACACCTAGTAGTCAAATACTAAGAAAGATACCCAGGTTTATAACTATTTAAAAATATAATGGGCAAGAACATGCAGTCAAAACTGAAAATGAATCTAAAAGGGTACAACTTATTGTATGAGGTTAGGAGGGAGGAGTTCCCAAATAATTGATTTAGAATAATTTGTATGTAACATATCATTTAAATGCAAAGAATAAGAGATTTAGACAATATAATTGAATAGATTGTAAATTAAAGCTACTTATAGAAAGAATTATTTTAAGAATTAGATAAATGTTTTTCTAAATGTAAATACATAATATTGCTAGAATAATAGGTCATACATTTAATAGTGCCATGTAATACTATAAATGTACATCTTGCTATTAATATTGGTATAACCTTCATAAAACATTAATGGACAAACTGTTAATAAGAGAAACATCATTTGTGTCTAATTTAAGTTTGTACGCTACAGTGTATGACACAGATGCTGGGTCAAGTTTGTTATTTTTAGTTTTTTTAATATAGTTTTTTATTGAAAACTATACAAACTAGTATATATCTGCAGGGTATGAGATATTTGGGTGAATGATATAATCAATGTGGGGAGCCGGAAAAATGTGGGTGTTGATTTCATATTAGTTTGATTATTCATTGAGGATATTTTAATTGGATGAGAGCAACATCATGCATATTAATGTTTCTCAAAACATATCTAAATTATATGATTGCAGGTAATATACTATTTAACTATTGTTACTTTAGCAGGTTCACTGCCCATTATATGTCTATCTATCTACTATATTATGTTGGAATCTATACTAATCACTATCATTCTCAGTTCTATCTGGTCCAAATACTTTATAACAAAACAATCAATCTTTGGAAGAACAACTAAACAATATTTATCAAGTGTCGATCCCACTATAGAATACATCTTCTCAAAAGGGTGAAAACGTGATTTCAAACATAGTTTAGCATATAATTTATGGAAACATTTGTTTGAATGTTGCAATGCTAGAGAAATTCAGTTATATAAATCCAAATTTTAACAACAACAAATAGCCGAGGGCACAACAAACCTGAACTAGAGCTGTAATAGTGGTGTGTAGTTATTTTAGACTGTGATGGGGATATTAATAAAGTCTTATGGTACAAATGTACAGGAGCATCAATACTGATTTCAGCTTGTGTAATTTGTTGGATGTTTAAATAGCTTCTAACATTTTAATATATAAGAATAATATATAATTATAGATATGATAGCAGGTTATAATTATTGCAGACAATAATAAACAAGTTATTACACAGTATAAGCATACAATTAACTGTCAAACTACTATAGTAATTTATATATTTCTACCCACCAAACCCTCAGACCACCAGTCTGTATGAGTCTATATACAGGAGATTTCTTTCACCTCTTTCAACAAGAAAGTTTAAACAATTTGTAATATTCTGTATAAATAATTTCGCTGAAATTATAAACAGTACATGTTATTATAATATAGAAAAATAGCTTAATAACAATAAATAATATATATATATTAATATGATGGTTTCAGTATATTGTACATAATTAACAATGCATAGTAAGTTTTTCTATTATATAATGAGACCATTTAGGTTTACCAAACATAAAATGTATAGAAATATTTGTGATAACTATATAGGTATTCACCAATCTATGTAATATAGTTTAAAATTTATACATAATTATTTCATGAGTTAGTTCAGTTAACTTAAGTAAATTTCTATAAAATATAATAGATTTCATAAATTGCTTATATATTCTATTTTGATAATAGTCAATATTAATAGGTATTATGTGCATATTGATTGAATTTTAAATGCATTTTTAGTGTAGGTTGGTTTAAACTTATTTTCTACTATTAGTTTACATAAATTTATCATTTGAATGCTTAGATAGGTTTTACACAGATTGTACATTAAAATATCAGAAACACCGACACTGTTTTATAAATGTTTAGTTAATTTTTCTATTGGCTAAGTCTCCAAAGCAAACTTTTAAGAGGTTTGCGAGTATAATTTAAGTCTAATATGGTATTTTGTGGCATTTTCTGTTTTATCAGAAAGCAGTTATGTTAACCTTAATTTTCTGTAAATTTGGATAAAATCAATTACATAAAATAAAAAGTTTTGCCTTTTTAAATGCCTAAAATTCTTCTTCAGCAGTAACATGACTTTGTTTTTACCAGTTACCGTACATATTTGTACTCCAAATAATAATCGTTTCAAAATCAAATTAAATACCTACTAAGGGAACCAACTTTGTATTAGCAACATATATGAATATTTTGTTAATGTTTTACTTGGTGAATGGTGATTAATTGTTTATAAATGTTTTAAAACAACTCTGTTAAATCTAATTTTCTCCAAGGAAACAGTACTTTTAAATATGGAATTTCTTAAAACTAACTTTTATTTCATCCCTTTGTAAATTGGGTTTTGATCAATAACTACGGTAACCACAATATTTCACGTAATATTTCGAGATAAACGAATTAACGAATAAACGAAATAAACTCAATCGATACATTTAAAGTAAATATGTCCCTAGGTATTCAAAATTAATGTTTGTAAAGGTAAATGTTACTTTCTTAATAAAATGACGTAAACAACAAAGATCTGTGAGTTAAATCTTTATTAATATAACGAACGTTTGTGGTGGGTGTTAGTGTTTTTGTGGTTTCTGCCTCTGGTTTTGGTGAGCTTTATTGTGTTACATAAATTTCATCTTTATACTGTACGTAAATATAGTTTAATTACATTTGCATATTCCATGTCTGCACTCAGTGCATCAATTATAATAATCTCATTATATACAATCATAGATATAGTCTAGTTCATATCAGTCTTTAACACATCAATTATATTGCAGTGCATCTACTCAAGTTAAATTATAAATCACATAGAAAAGTAACTTTATAACTTAATAAAACATATAAAATATATATATAAATTCCACCTTGACATGTTATTAATTGGTGAGTGCTCTAGGTCACAAAGTCAAAGTTTTCAGAGTGAATTATTCTGTTTTAGGGAATTTTTCAATTTGGATTAAATATTGAGTTTTGTAACCCTTTTGTATAACCTAGTTTTCTCTTGTTGGTGTAGGTATACCAACTGTCCTTGTTTTAGAGGCTATATCTGGGGCATCCTAGTAAGGACAAGGTATTGTCAAATGTTCTTGTATTTTTAGTAACTATAAGTATAATATGTCTAAATAAGTATAATTATTTTACTACAGTAAAAAACATGTATATGTGTTTTTACATTAAAAGTCATGTATAGGATTCTCATTAACATTGCTCAAGTACCTCTTAAGCAGATGGATTATACTTTTGTGCACATGACATGCATAGCCATAGATTCATTTAGTGATTTATGTATAGTTTATGTTTATTATTGATCTATGGGAAAGACACACAGTTAGTATTATTTTTATAAAGATACATAAAACTCATGGGATTATAATACAATATGGCTTGAAAAGTCATATTGATTTTGAAACAATAGTTGGCCAGAAATTTTTTAATTGGCATGCAAAATATATTATAAGTACATAATGAGACTGGATCAGGTTCTCTTATATCCTTCAGGCTTTACTTTTTACTATTATATACTCTACATATTATTTATTTCTTACAAATTCTCTATATATAGGCAATTTTGAAATTTTTTGATATCAAATTCATAAAATAATAATATATATTAAAACTGTTAAATCATATATTTCATCAATTATTACATATAAATATATGATTTCATCAAGGACACGATAGAGCTCCACCATAATGTGGGACTGATATTGCCATAGCTTTATGGAGTGGCCACTGATGTTACCTGACATTAATCCACAGGACTTTTACCATGACATTGTTCATCCATAAGAGCATATCAACAATGGATATACCCAGATCACATCCCAAATGTTATGTGTGAATGAAATAAGTACATAACAATGGGTTGTTATGTCTTAGGAGAACACATTAAACACAATCTGTGAATCTGAACTTTTCAAACTGATTTATTATAACTAAGTCAAAGAATATTAAAATACTGAAAACATTGTAATAGTTATGAATTACTGAAAACATTGTAATAATTATGAATTACTGAAAACATTGTAATAATTATGAATTACTGAAAACATTGTAATAATTATGAATTACTGAACACTTTGTAAATAAATGAGTTAATTTTTTGAAAAAATACTTTTGATTCATCTTGTATATTTTTAACTTAAAAGTATGTTTTGCAAGATGTAACAAACAATTTGAAAGACACTTAATAAACAATATGAAGAAAATAACCATATATATAGTATTGTATATAAAATTTATTAATACCAAATTAAATATAAACCTAAAAACAATATAAAACACTATGGCCTATAAGGTAAAAAAAAATTAAAAGTTAAATCTGAAAAATATGTAATCTTTCATAAAATGTTATGTACAAAATCTATATAAATATTTGTGTATAAAAGTTTGTTAACAAATTACTACAATTTTCATAAAATAAGCAATATTTAATGCTAAAATTAGATAAGCATTTATCACTTTGAATAATAAATGTTACCAAAATAAAAAAGTTGAATTTATTTAAAAACCAAAAATTCTTTTAAGTAGGACATATTGTCAATTACCATTACAAATAATGTATTCAATACAATTTATCAATATCTAATAATAACTGTTTATTATCAATAAATTATAGAATATTAAGATAATATCACATAAAGAAACAGCAAATATTAGTAAAATAAAATTATATAATTCTATTTGATATCAAGATACATATATATATACTAAAATGTATTTTAAAAAGCAATAAATAATTTTTTTAAAGTTAAATAATATGTTTAATATGGGAAATATAAAATTTTATAATTTTTTAATTTGATTTAAAATTAAATTATATATATATTAAATAGCATACATGCTGCAGATCCAATTAAATATAGTCTGCAGAAGCCTAAAATTATAAGATAAATTGCTAAATATTTGTGTAAATACTGATTATAATTTTATATTAAAAATTATATAATTATAAGTTTAAACTAAGTTTAACTAAGTTTAAATATGATATTTGATAGTTCTAATAAACTATTTTAAAATGTTGTATAATAAAAATAAATAAGAATATTTCATATATATTAAAGTACTATAAATTTGTAGTATATAGTATTAATAGATTAAACAAAATAAACATGTGGATGCAAATAATTAAAAAGATAAAATAATATTAAATTGTTAGACATTTCAGAAATATATTTCCTTTTATTTGTATCCCATATTTTTATTTTATTGTAAATTTTATGTCTTTAATAAAGGGAAATGTATTCCTGTAACACTGACCAATTTAAAACTTGTTTTCTCTTTTTAATTAAAATAAGCATAAAACATTAAATGAATAGTTGATGTAGTTCAAATATGTAAATAAGTATATTTAAGTGAATGAATTCAGTGTTACCAAACATCTTGATTTCTTACAGAAGTCCAGATTTTAGATAGGTTTTCTAAATATTATAAAAAGATAATAAGATATAGAAAATCTAGCCCCTGGTAGAAAAACATCATTTATTTATTTAAAATATTATGATTGACAAATACACTAATTGTGTGAAAATATAATTTCCAAACTATTATTGTTAGCTAGACTATCTATAACCTGCTCCAGAAATTGAATTTGAAGGGAAATGTTTGTGATATGGATTAACATTTTCAATTGCTGATGGCTACAACACAGTCACTTAACATTCATCAACTACCATATATGAATGCATGAAATGGCCAAACATCTTTGCTATCATCTGTCAACAAGGCACAATCTTTAAATGATTAACTACTTTTGTATCATGTTTCATATTTTTTATTATTAACAAGATACATAAATTGGAAAATTCTTTGTTTAATATATTGTTTATATAGGTTAACATATCAATTAACAAGTAATTTATTTATCAATTTTTTAAACACTTTGTCTTCATGTTTTAGTAATACTGACATATTTAGTTGATTATCAACTAAAATGTAATTGTCATATATTTTCTTATTTATAAACTTGATTCTTAAATGTTTTTTTTACTAATTTAAGTGCATACAATGATTGTAGTTATTTAAATAATCTATTCTTTCCATTTGTTTTATTTAAAGATTCTCTAAATTGCTTAAACAAATTCCCACTAGTGGAAACTAAGTATAACACAATGGCTTTTCCATACATAATAATATATACACCCATGCTTGACAAAGTATTTATTTAGTGTATTAACATTTGAAATGTGATACTTTGAATCATTCATGTGTTTCTTGGAGTTATTTTATATTATATACATACATTTACTTACCATAAAGTAATATGTTGGTTTAGAATTTTGAACTTTATTCAATATAGATTTGTCATATGAAATATCTTAATTTTAGTAACTTTTTTTATTCTTTTAACAATTATTTAGCTTGCTATAAAAATTATTTTATAATTATCTGAAATATATTATGTACATAATTTGTTAGAATTTGTACACATTTTTCTTAAATATTTACAGGTACTTTTACTGGCCTCTACTTGAATACTACAAATTTACTTATCCCTTAGCTTTATTATTTATAATATATTTATACTGCAATATTTATTATATTACTACGCCCTAGCTTTGCCCTTGGACTCTGATGGGAAATTTGCCCCACCAGACCCCCATTAGGTACCCAGCACCTTCAGCACTATGTTTAGTTTGGGGTACTCTCCGGATTACTAGCAATAAAGGTCTGGCAACTCTGTCAATTATATGATTGACTTAGAAATTAAATTCCAAAAGTTTACTGCATATAATTTAATCAGCTTGAACAAAAGTTGAAAGTGTAAATTTTTCCTCCATAATTTAAAGTGTGCAAATCACTTGCTATGTTTTCTATTATACTGTCTTAACAAATGAGTGGTTTGTTGGTAAAAAAACAGAAAAAATTAGTGCTTAGTGAGTTATTTTTTATATGTTATAATTATTACATAATGTTAAATTGGATCTCAATTATAGCATTTATATATTTGAATTAGATGAATATATTTTATCGCAAACAATCAATTTTTTTGGTTTGAACATTTAAAACAATGTTGAAAGCATATATATATATTACTGCAAAATAATAAAATTATGGCTTTCCATGTACTACTATAACTTTGCCAAATGTTTTTCATTATTTCCCGTTTTCACATCTTATGTGTCAGTAGCTTTGAAAAATTATTGTTTATCATTTTTAGAACTTCGTTTGAAACATTACCTATTTTCCTATGTTTTATATATTATGTTATTTTCTTCAAATAAGCCAGCTATATTTCAGAAATGGTGTTAACTTGTATACCTATGCAATTGATGTCAACATATGAAGTAAAAACCTGCACCATAACCAAGAAATAATGGCAACAAAACTGTTAATTTTATGTTTTTTGATTGGGTGAATTCAGGTTCGAATTGTAAAGCTTCATTAATTAGTTTAACATTTTTAATGCAGTCATCTCCAAATTGGTCGAAAATATTTTTAAAAAAACACAATTAATTGTACATTCTTCAGCAAAATACCTCAAAAATACTTACCCATGCACTGCAGTTCGATTCTTGAACATGAAGTATCTAAATGTCGACAAGACGTTTGTAGAAAAAAAATCAAAATACCAAAATATATTATTTTTATAGTATAAAATAGAGGAAATATAGATGGGCCTATGTAGCCAACGCCAGTGTAAATTCGATTACATATTATTACTCAGACATTGGCTGCCCCCCCCTCCCCCGTTTGCTAACCAGCTTCTTCAGACAGTGTTGGGCAACAATGAAATCGAAGTCTAAGGTAAAAGCAGCACATCAGAGTCATGACAAGAAGAACCAGAGTCATGACAAGAAGACTGCGCCCACTTTGACAACGGATGGGACTGGGGTAGACGCCAACCGGAGCAGGAGCCGTTGTCAGATCCAGGCCATGCTGGGGGAATCGGTCACACTGAATACGAGCCCGGCGTGCCTACTCACGTGCCACGCCTTGCACCCTAATAGCGCTGTAGAGACCAGCGCGATGGTTACTGCTGTTTCGAAGGGTGAGAGGGGTTCATACAAACCTTCCGTGAACACTAGAATTTATTTCCTTTGAAAACCCATGAACATTAACGAATAGCACACATTGTTTTTCTGTCATTCCTTCTCAGATATTTTATGGATCACTTGGCATTACACTGACTGTTTTTATGCCGAGTTGTAATATATAGTCGCTAATTTATAGTTATAATTAGCTAATCTAAAATCTTGGGAAACTCTAGACTATAAGTGTTTATAGCTGCTCGCACGCATTATGACTATAAAAATTATTGTTTTAGATTAAATCAATTTTGTTTGCCGGGCTAAAAAACCATATAATATCTTAATATAATACTATTTCGGAATGTGTTTATCAATGAAACATTTCTAATTTTAATTTGGAATTTTTATAATTTTGTATTATGTTAAAGTAGTATTTCATAATAAAAACATATTGTTGATAAAAATACTTATTTGTTCAAAAAATATTAACCATGGAGTTTAAAGTGAACATCATTGAGATGCTTTGATTTTTAATAATTAAGATTATTATTTCAGTGTACACATGATTTTTAATATTTATGTTTTTATAAAAATTATAAATTTTGGTTAAAATATTCTATTGGTATAGAAGTTAAAGACCAATTGTATAGATTTTAATATTTTGAAATAGTTTGTAATCATTCAAAAATTGACAATTTACTGACTAACAGGTAGGGGGGTTAAATAAAACTAACGATTATTCCTTGGTTTTATTCACTATCCCGCTGGATAAACGCTTTAATATTTTGACATTTTTCTACAATTTCAACTCTCTAAATTTTGGGCATGTTATGGATTTCCAATTCATATTAATTCTGGAGCATTTTCAGTGTTTATTCTGTCTTTCTAATATTATTTAAAAACTTTATTGTATTTCCTACTGTTTCAGAGTTCCAATTCATTAAAAAAATTATCCCGAACGATTCAATTTGCCGGTCATTGGACTTGTATATAAATTACAAAAGTTTAGTCACACCTTGCGGTTTTAATTCCACGCTCTTAAGAATATATTCACTTTCTCCAACTGGCCCCTCAGACGGTACCCACATCTTCGGCCCCACGAGCAACCGCTACACGGGGGGTGACGCGGGGGGAGAAGGCCCCTACACCACGGAGGTGGACGAGACCGCGGTGATCCAGTATCTGAAGAAGAATCCCAACGTGATGGGCAAGTTCATAGTGGACCACACGACCTGGTCCACCCTGCTGGAGTGGACCAAGAGGAAGGAGGAGTGGCACAAGGCCTACCTCAAGACCTCGGAAGGTAGGGAGGGGGGGGGGGGGGGTAGAATACGTGCAATATTTGCACAGAAATGAGATCAATCGAAGGTATATTGTATATCCAAAGTTATAAACAACACTTTGATAGAATAATTCTTTAGCGAAAAATTACCGGTATAAAACCGAAACTAACTTAAACAAAAACTATCGTTAAATATGCCTAAATATACGCGGGATGTATAACTCTCACATACAACATCCCATCTAACTGTTATTTATAAATATATCTTTAAAACTGACTATATATTATAATCTACATGATAAATATAAATGTTTGGATATAAATATATTCAATAAAACGATTAATAAAATTCACTTGTATACCATACCGACAATTTTATATCATGTGCATAGATCTATATTTATGTATACTGTATTGGTGTCTTTTATTAAAAACACTGCATAATTTCTGTTATATAAATCGTATATATATTATTATAATATTACTATATTAACGGAGCGATAAATATACAGTGTTTTGAAATATTTTAAATAAAAATAAATAAAAACCCTACACCTACTTGTAAACGCAGATATTGTAAATTTTACCTTATACTTATTATATATAGAATTATATATAAATTTTAATTAAATCTTTAGTTTTGTTAATTTTTGTTATAAATATCAATTATTAATTCCTTATAACATTTTTAACTTTATTTATTTTCTACAATTACTAACACATTTTTCGAATTTTAATTCGTTCTGTTAGTTATTGTTGTCAATACGATTTTTTTATTTTTAGAACAAAACGTTGGCGTAAATATAAAAGTTTATATTTAGAATAAGCAAATGTACCATTCAGCTGAAAAGTATTAACATGACGTACTCAGTGTTGCCAGCAGCTGCGATTTTTTAAAAATGTTATATCCAAAATATTTTTTAGCTTTTTTTTTACACTAACGAAATTTTAGATAAATTTGTCTTTCAATCATATATTTCTTAAAATTCATATATTTACAACTTCAA
>JAUZND010000383.1:0-14182 GCA_034780555.1 Coelogynopora nodosa | reverse complement strand
AACCTATCCACCTTGCAATTGGATACGTCCAGACATATCCACCTATTTCGTAATGGACCACGTCGGCCGCCATAAATGCCGTGTATTACATCTATGCAATAAAATATCAAACACTTTAATTATCTCCATTCTTTTAAACACACTTTTATTTTTAAACTCAAGTAGAATCACTAAAGTTTTTCTAAGTTTCATGTACATTTTATAGAATAATAGTCCACTTTTTCTCTATTTGCTACCTGTTTGTTTCTTTAAATAAACCATGTAATTATGGTTGCTATTGTACACATATATAATTAGCGGGAAATTAAAATAAATGCTTTAATATACTAAAAAATATATTATTTTACTACAGATAATAACCATAATGTACATATAAAATACAATTTTGAATAATTATATTATATAAATTATTTTTAGAATGTGATTAAAATCTACCCCAGTTTTGCAGTAGGAATTATTAGATTATTTCCAATGGCAATACTAATATAACTATATTCTAAAGAGCTATAGCCTATACTTACATATTACATACAATATATTAAAAATATAGATGTTTGTAAATTAGTATTAGCAAAAGTTTTATTACAAATATTACAAATATTTTTATTAAGATATGTTATTAAATAATAATATATTTAATTAGGTATGGGTGTTAGCAATCTAATAACTCTATATATAATGTTAGAAGACTGGCAACTTTTAAAATTAGTTTATATATAATACAAGCTTTTTTATTCTTATTCTTATGTATATATAATATATATGTATATAAATAGAATATACTTTAAATATTTTAGTATAGTATGTATCAGTGACAGTATATTTTTATTATTAGTAAAAAAAAATATGTACATGATTTATATGTGATATATGAAAAAAATATTATTATTATATTTATCCTTGATTCATTTACATACTATTTGTAAAATAATTATTTATCATATTTATTTTATTATTGTTACACCTATATTAAATATTTAAAAAAATATTTATTTATTATTATATTTATCAGGTATTTTCCATATAGGTTGGTTTTTAAATAAAGTTAATGTTTACTTCTTTTTCTGCATTACTACATCTTTTCTTCACTTTAATAAAGGAGCCAATGCTTGAGTTAAACATTTTACTTTCTTTTTCAAAACAATATCATTTTCAGAGTAATTAACCTTTTGATAAATGTTTCTCAGAATGTCATCATTTTTGTTATGAACTATGGTCTTTATTAAATTTATTTCTTATTTTATCTCCATAGTATATACTAAATACCTTGAAAATTGAGGAATTTTTATATTATTTATATTACTTTATTGTATGTACTTATCTTCACTCTATTACATTTTTTCATATTCTATTATTTACTGGATTTATTATTATTTTTAATCTATATTTTATATTTACATTTCTTTTTTATCTGACCTTATTGATCACCTCCTTTGATGTATCAAGAGACAATGCCACTTTTAATGATTTTACCTTTTCTTTAATTCATTATTCTCAGATGACAATGTCTTTTGGTAAACCATTTATTTTTGTCTTTCTCATAGTTATTGTTGTCATTTTCTTTGTAAATTTGGGAGTTTTTGGAATTCATTTGACTCAGAGTGTTCTATTCCATCATCATTCTAAAGTTATTTCCTTATTCTATTCTTTTGAGATTCTATTAATTAATTTTTTGTTTCTGTCTATATCTATAATTGTGTTTTTTCACTTTTCCTTTACTTTTTCAAAATTTTGCATCATGTATCCACCCATCTAATAATAATTTCTTTTTGGGTAACATATCTGTAATATATAGATTAAAAACAGTTTGTGACTATGTGATGAGTAAGGCATGAACATAAAAGAACATTTTAATTATTTTAATTAAGCAGAAATTAGTATTATTCAATTAATTTACTTTGAAAAATGTTGCTCTTGACTATGAAATATCTAGTAATCTTTTATCTTGTGTAATGTAAGTCTACTGTACAAAAATGATAAAAGCACTAATGAATTTAAATACTAACTATAAGTATATTTCTATATAGTGTAGTCCATGAGTAAAAGTTATGTGCAATAACTAAGAGGCAGTAAACTTACCATACATTTGTTCTATGTTATTTCCAGAAAACATATGTGAAATCTTTTAAATAAAACTTAAAATAATATGCAACAATATTTTAATGTAGTTGAATAATTGAAGAATATGAATTAATTGCTAAAAACGCTACAGAATGAACTTATAAATAATCATATAATTTTGGAACATAGATTATGCCAAACTATTATTTAAATCAGACATTATTATTTGTATGCTACACATATTATAATGTGTTTCCAATTTTAAAACGAAGGTGTTTACTATTTACTGTAATCAAATTTCATTGTCTAAAATTATATTTTATGGTTACAATTTGATAAGAAAATAATGTGTAAAACAATTTAGGTACATTTTAGACAGTAAAATATGTCTGACAAGCACAATTATTGTTGAAACATACTGAAAATTGACAGAGAAATAGTTTGAAATGTTGTGGAATCAATGGCAATTAAATTGATGCTGCTGCAACTGTAGTATTTAAATAGCAACAAGTCACATTAAAGAGAGTATATTTATACATTTTCGAAGACTTAGCCAAATAAAAATATAACTTGTTTTAAAATATATATTTTTAATATATAATCTTAATGCTTAATTTCTACTTTACTGTTTACTTTGTAAAATTTCTTTTAAATCAACTATTTATATTACAGCGAAATCATTTAATAAATAATTATAGTTAAATTATTTAAGGCACATTATTTTATAAATTACTAAGATAATACCAATTAATTATTTTAAATAACCCACTAAAGAAACTATATAATATATATTGTATATACAAATAATTGTTTTAAATCATTTAAATAACTCATTGTAAAGTTTTTAGCAAATAATATATATGATAATTACATCTAATTTATATTACATATTTTATTTTGCAGGAATACTTTATTAATACTGATTATAATAAATTTAAAATAAATGGTACAAATTATAAAAGTACTTACAGTATTATAAGTATTTTTATTTACTTATAAATCCAAAAACATATTTTTAAATTATTCATAGCAATTTAATTTAAATATTAAAATATAATTATATCCAGGCCTGACTGCAGCCTTCCAAAAAGTCTATTCTAATTTCTAGAGAGGTGCCATATACTAATAAATATATTAAATTTTGTTCAAAATTATGGGTTTAACTTTGTTCAGAAGAGCATAAAATACTTGAAGGGATGCCAGCCCACAATTAAAAGTTTATGCTTAAAGCTTTCAAGTGTAGGATATCCCTGGGGGCAGGCCTGATATCAACTGTTGTAGAAAGTATATAATTAATCTTCCTATAGTGAAAATAAAGGCTTTTGGCCTCGGGTATGGTAAATTAATATGTCATTTTGATGATTAGGACAGCTAACTGTCTGGTACTCACAGACTTTTTGTATTTTCTTATCTACTAAGTTATGAGATTATCTACTAAGCGGGGATTTTTCCTCATTTAACTCTCTCAAGAACTGATGAGACCACTGATCTTGAAAAAAGGAGAATACTCACAGTTTCATTTGACAGTGATACAATTCATGGAAGGTTGTGGCATTGTGCTTCCAAAACCTGGCCAAACTGCTCCTGAAGTAGCACCTGATGGGGATGGCCCAGGTTCAGCAAGAGGTTGCTGCCACATGTGCTGACTTTGTAATCAAGTAATGCTGAAGTACACTATGTGTGAAAGGTTTGTTTGCAAAGACCACTCCATTAAAAGAGTGTTGTGCAAACACTGTGATTAATAAAAAATTACGAACTGTTTACAATAAATTTCAGTTGTTTAATAATATGTTTTTGATTAAAATATGCTTCCAAATTTGTAATTATCATGACAAGTGCAAAAGCCTATATTTGTGCCAAATATGTAATTATTTTCAATGCACCATATCAGGGTTAATAAAAATTAATTTTGCTAATACATTTTATATACTTCAAGAACGTATGATAGATTAAATAATTAAAGATGACCCCACAAAGAAATGTTATTATAAACATTATAATAAGTATTGACAAAATTTTACCTATTTTAAATTACCTTATATATTTGTTAAGTATTAAGTATATACATATATATACTTAATACTATATATTGAAACTAATAAGTCATGACTTTTTTAAAATATTTACATATATATTTAATAATATTATGAACTTAATATGTTCACCTTTTGAATATATTTTAAAACCATATTACTATAAGAAACTATAGTAGCCAGAAACTAGTTATTATACTATAAAAATCTAATAAAAACAAAATAAAAGAATACAGTATAAAATATTTAAAATAATTTAAAAAAAATGTAATATATTTTTAAAACAGGGTTTATCTAAAAATGGCAGAAAATACTTTTCTACTAAAGAAATCTAATAAGAACAAATTAAAGTAATACTTAAATAAAAAATTAATATTAAAAAACTTTATATATTTTTTGAAACATGGTTAGTTTATGAATGGAAGGTGTGTAAAAAATATCTAGTAAAAAAACCTAATAAGTATAAGTTAAAAGATTAATTAAATGTCAAAATTATGTATAAAAATTAATTAATGACATATAATTTTTATTAATAATTTTGCATATTATTTTTCAAATTATATAGTTTTTATATATTTGATATACATACATTGTGTAGTGTGTAATACATTATTATAATATTGTATTTACTTTAGCTTGTTTAGTAATTTTAACTATTAAATTACCATACTTAACAATCAAACTACTTTTAAGAATTTTGATTATAATGATATTAATATGTTTAATTTTTTTGTTTAATGTACTAATATATAATGACATTAAGGTATTGCCACTGATCTTAATTTTGAAATGATGTGGGTAATATTTTGCATCTATAAATTAAAAATAAACAATCATACACTACTTTATTTTATTTACAATATTTATTTATAATATTATACAACTTGTGGGAGGTATTTTGATACAAGGATTTATATGCCTCTAGACTTAGTCATAGCAATTGCTTACATGACTTATCATCAACCAAACCATTGACCATAGTAACTGTGGCTTTCTCTATTTAATATTAAATATAAATGGAAAGGTTGTCACTAGTACTTTATATGGAAAATTATATAAATCTCAAATTGTTGTCAATGGGTTAACAGTTCAGTCTTCAATATTAATGGCAGTGAGTTTGATTTATAATATATAATCCTAATTTTAGTAAATTGATAGTGCTGCTACACTGAATGTATTACATTATTTTGCTCAGGCTGTTAGGTATTCATTCATTCATTTCATTTTTCATTTCCCATATCTACTTATTATGACTACCTTCTTATATATGATTCGACTACACTTCAGTATAAATAAGTATTCATATTATTTGATTGCACATTATTATTATTTTATATATTTTGTAGTTATTTTACATTAATCCTGAACAAACGAAAGTTCCTGGTGCCCTGAATATTCTACAAATAGATTTATAATGGTTATACTTTTATTTACAGTATTCCTAATTTGTTTTGTTTACTTATGGCTTATATAATTTATCACTTTCTGTGTCAGACAATATACTTGCTAATTACATTATAATCGTGTAAAAATATTCCACTATTTTTATTACATATTATTAGGTTTCTATTATTAGATTATTGTATTGAGAACAAAGTCATGAAATTTCTTTAATTGTTTTCTAGTACAGTTTTCGAATTTATATTTATGTATTTAATCTTTAGTTTATTAATTTATAATTTATGCAATTCGATCTACACAATAAAGAATGATTGTATTCTAATTGTATTTCCTCGCTGAATATTTTTATACAAAGCGATTTCTTCTTAAAATTATTTCATTGAAACATAACATTTCTTTAATTGTTTTTTAGTTCAGTTGTCGGATTTATATTACTAAATTTAAAACATAGTATATTTAAAATTTACTCATTTATAATTGACATAATTTGCTCTAAACAGCAAAGAACATTTGTATATATATAACTGATCCAATTATTGAAACAATAATTTATCCAACTTAATTAGTTTTCCGTTACATTTAATAAAATTTCTTTATTGAATGTATTAATATCACAAAGTGGTTTACTGTAATTATATTAATTATTTTAGCGATGTTTGAAACTGTTTTTGTTACTTTATTTTAGCAACGAATTTTTGTATACTGAAAACGGAGCATAAGGTAACACGCAATTTAAAGCCCACAAAATATGGAGAGCAGTTTGACTAATAGTTCAAATAATATTTCTTCCCATGAAGGACATATGACAAGTTCAATTCGTTCCAAGCAAGCCAAAACAGTGTATTTCTTTCGTGAGGGCGATCAAAACCAGAATGCTCTCCGCATCGCTCTGCACCCAAACCGGTATCGCAGTTTGGAAACCCTTTTAACAGATCTAACTTCTAAAATGCCGGATCTCAGTTATGGTGTGCGCTCTGTGTTCACCCCTAGAGGTCGGGACCGACTACAGTCGCTGGAAGAGTTTTCAAATAACGGAAAGTACCTCTGCTCACAGAAGTCTCGTCGAGCAAAAGGTGTTGATCTTCAGAAAATGAAACCAGTTCCGAGTTGGCGGGCTAGCGGTCGGCCGCCAAGTGCTTGGAAACATTATGCCAGAAGTTTACGCAACAATACAGTACCGGATCTCACGTCATATAGAAATGCTACCAGACCGCACGGACGCCCAATTCCCAGATCCTACCCAAATTCAGATTCTGAACACAGTCCAATGCTAGAAGGACCCATTGTTCGTAGATCGGAGACCAAACGAATTTACGTAAGGAAAAATCAGGAACCTTATCGGAGGCACGTATTGCTTCTCAATCGACGAACTGCTCGTTCTTTTGAACAAGTTATGGACGATCTCTGTGGAATATTTCAAATGCCAGTTCGCAAACTATATACACTAGATGGAATACCAGTAAGTTTTTAAATTTACTGATAATACTCTAAAGGATTTTCGTGTAATAATTTTAACACATTGACTATTTTTAGGTGGAAAGTGTATCAGCCATATTTAATGGTCCTGACCAACTCGTTGCCGCTGGATTTGAAAAATTTCGTGCAATTGGTGGATGGACCGCGGCCGAGCAAATGACGTCTGATCATGATCAACATCAACCGACTCAAACGGTAAGGCGAGTCAATGGCGGCCCGGTGGCAGTTAAACAACAAGAGAAAAGGATGCGAATAGCCAAGAGCAGTAAGTATAACTATGTATAAAGTAAAACTATAGTCAGAAATGAACAATTATATCCTCTGTTATATTTTATTTATTAATTTTTAATTATTAGGAACACAATTTGTTTTAAAAGAACATTAACATTTTTACTAAGATAGGAATGAGCCATATATAACATATCTATACTACTTGTTAATTTATAAGAATTACTAATCCACTTCGGTTATCACAAACATTTCTTATAGGCTATATTATTTGTGACCACCATTCAAATATGCGCATATAATGTTTTAATAATTTAAATTATAGAAATTACAAATTAAAAATATTACAAAATGTTATTTAATAATATATATTTTTTAATTATTTACAATTCAACAAAGTTTGTTGTATAAATGTGTAAATTTTCGACCTCTTATTTAATATATTCATTTATTTATGTAGACTTAATTTAGTTTATTTAGTTAAATATATTCACTGTTATCTTATATATGAGTATTCTTTTCTGACAAATCATACAGTAGACACTTTTAATTTAGATTTACATTTAGATTTGTTCTATTTCTGTATATATTTTAGATGTAATATTGAAATGATGACAAAGTAAGCGATTGATTTAAAACCGTGGATTTTGTTCATGTTCTCTTTCTATGTTTTATATGTTCTAGAAAATGAAATGAAAAGACTATTTTTTCATTATTTAAAATATGCTAAAGTAATCAAAATAATAAAAAATAGATAAAACATAATAATTTAGTTCGAGTTTAATAATTAAAAAATATATTTTTGTGTTATTGTGGTAACTTTTGCATCATATAGTTAATTTTTTTGTTATTTTTTTACTATACAACAGATGTATACAACACATTTATGGTTTTCAGACAGCAGCATTAAAAAACATACAATGCGAGGAAACGAACTATTGGTTGCAATATAAATTTATGAAATAATATTTCGACATGCTATACTTAATTTTGATAGATAGCTATAAACAAATACATTCTACATTGTAATATGTATGTATTATTACAGTGTTCATTATTTTTTGATAATATAAATACATACGGTGTTCGTAATGTTAATAGAAATATCCATAACAAATATAAACAAATCGCTGTGAGTTATAATTATGCAATTCAGTAAAAATTACAATAATATGAAATAAAAATGAATATTTTAAGATAATTATTTTAAATACTTGAATTTATATTTCTTGTTTGAATATCCTATCTTAGCAATAAATATAAAATAAACTTAAAATACACATTAAGTTAATTTAAATTTAGTAAATTCCCTGTGAATGTTTAAAAAAATTAAATCATCAATTCTGTATATACAAAAAAAACTAGGCATATTCTTTTGTAATCTTCAAATGTGCTTCTAATATACCGTCTGACTGTGTATATTACGTATAATATTATAACTTGCAGAGAGGTCGGTTTGTTTGTATTCGCTGACTGTCAATCGAAGTCATTAAGACAAGTGCTTTTAATTTCTACTATTCTAACGACGCAGACTGCGTCGCAACATGCATGATTTTTATTTATCAACAGCACAGGTAAGTGCATTCGTAAAAGCAGCTGTATACTAAAAGGGATAGTTCATACAATGCAAATGCGGTGAATTCATTTAAGTTCTCACGTTGACGTTTTTATATGCTTTGCATTTTAAGAAGGATTTTTGAGTTTTTCTGTTAAAGATAACATTTTAGTGGATGTAAATTTTAACATAGAAATAGGAAGGAAGCTTATAGCGGGTTTTAAATTTGTTTGCTATTGTTAAATTTTAACATACATAACTCCCTTATATCATAAGCAAATTTATGCAAAAAGTGCCAGCTAAAATGGGTCTTTTAGAAAGAAAATTTCGTACTGAAATAACGTTTTTTCTTTTTCACTATCCTTTCTCCAATTCAGTAGTTTGTTAATTTGTTTATAAAGTTCTATTATTTTCATTTTTTGTAATATAATATTTCTGAACTGTATCATGCAAAGTATTACATTTCAGAATATAAAAAAACTTTTTTTTTTGCTTCATACTTAAGATTAGTTAATAGTATAAAATAAGGCATTTAATGAGGTATGGTCAAGCTCTTTTTTACAACTACAGTATATCATGTGCAGATTACAAAATATATAATGTTACACTCAAAATACATATTTTTATGTTTTATGTAACTATAACAACCGCTCAAGTTTAGGAAAAAAGGTTTAAAGAGTATTTTTCGGCAAACGCAAAATGTATTAATGGACGTTAACATTACATCTTATTATTATTATCATTTCTGCGCTGAATACGATGCCTCTAGAATTGATCGGTTTACAGTTTAGTTACCATGACAACACATCTATTATAACCCTTTAACAATCTTTCTTGCATATATTCTCAAAAGTTTAGGACTCAAACTATACGGCTCCTTGAAACTGTGCCTGCTTTTCTTGTTTGTTTTGAGTAGTTGTTAATATTCATGAATCGCTTCAATTTTTATGTTCTAGCGCCTGAATCCATATAATATTTTTCACAATATCGCTTTTCAATTCTGACTCAAAATACATTGTTAGTAGTGAAATAGACTACTTTTATTGATTTTCTTATATTGTACAGTGATAACTTTGGCAATTTAGCTACATTGTACTATGCCACTGCTTATTATTCATAAAATTCTATAACTTTTAGTAATTAGATTCATGAAAAAAATTTATATGAACAAATTATGACACGATTTTTCAATTGTGTAGTAATAAAGCATAGGATATATTATATTAAAACGCACCTTATATTAATTTATTATATAATTACAGAAAATCTACATTCTCTTTGTAACCTGTGAACTATTTTTGTTAAAGAGATTTAAAAAAATAAATCAGTTATTTTAAATATATAAATAACAAAAACTATTAAATTACCGTACGTAAAATTATTATAATTTTATATATTTAAATAAATAGCGCAAATAATGATAATTAATAAAACATTATATATACAATAGTCCTAAAATCATAAAGCTAGAAGAAACTCTAGCGGAAAATCACACAATAATACATAGCTTTATGAAAATTATATATTTTCGTGTGAGTCTTTGTATTTACATCGGTATGTCAAATTTCTGCAGTTATTACACTACCTATAACAATCAAGTAAGGAGTTATTTGTTTAATTATATATTATTATATATGATTAAATTACCAAGGTTTATATTTTCAGTTTGGAATATATAAACCTGTAATCTTAATTATTAAACATAGTAGGAAAATGAAACCTACATAGATGTTTTAAAACCTATACTCGTATATATGATAGGTTTAAACTAATATGGATATAAGTTTATAAATATTCTATATTTTTAATATTAAAAGGTTAAAATATTTTTAAAATCATCACTTTTTTGTTTTAGCGTTATATCTCTCAGGTAAGACGGATTTCTCAGTGATTTTCCTCTGCACCATATTTTGCAACGATTTTGTTCCATTTGGTCGAGTACATGAACAATAAAATGTTTTGTTATATTTCTTACAAAAGGAAAAAATATAGGTTTTTATTACGACAATATTTTAATTTATTCATTAAATTTGTTAGGAAATTTTATCTTTTACATTATCTACTGATTAGGACAGATTCAGCAATTTTCATTTTATCTAATGGTGAACATTAACAGTAAAATCATTATTAAATAAGATTCCCTACTGACAACTTCTTTCCCATAAATCCTATATGATATCGTCATTTTCATAGTTTTCTATATCTCAACCTTAAAGTATAATACAATCACCGATTAATGGTAATGTAAACGATTTTAATGTTCTCTTTTCTGAATTTTTTTATTAATTGTTTATTTAACTGCTAGTAGACATCTATTTCATTTACCTAATTTTTGACCAATATTGACCAATTTGACCATTTGACCAATATTAAAAATATATATATTTGGAGCCGTATTATTTTGACACTATTTATTTTGATTGATTGCACAATTTCACTCAAAATTCACTCATTGCTTTTGAAATTAAATCTTTATTATTTCATTTTGTTATACGTTATTGTGCTATATATTATACATTTATACATAAGTATAATATACGCTATATATTTGCCTATTATTTGTAGAAATTTAAGTGCCAACAAATATCACTGGTAACTGCTTACATTATATATTTGCATTTTATAAAGTATTTATCCTTCCTTTAAATGATAAGATTTCATGAAATAACACAAGCAAAGTATATATTTACATCATAAAATTATCTAACGACAACAACTGGAGAAAATTTGGGTATATGCGCATAATTTGAAGCAAAACAATTATTAATTGAAAAATAATATTAAGAGAAAGAAGCTTTAATTTATTAATTAACGTTATCGTTTTTAATATAGAGTCATTTATACATAGGAAATTAACAAAGTTACTATTATAGTTTTACCATAAATAACATGCTCGGAAATTGAAATTATCGATTTCCAAAAAAATGTAATATTAAACACAATAAATTTCAATTCAATTAATAATCACCATTTATAAGAATCTCAGTATAAAATTTTTATTTTATTTTTAGAAAACTGGAACAATATTAATTTTGTTATTATTTTCAAATGTAAGTTTTTTAAATAATTATTTAAAAAAATAAAATCATGTCATTTAATTAATTATTACTGGTATAACGGAATATATACCTACTCTGTAGTCTCAGATATTTTGTGCAAATCCATCCTACATATGTTTACAGAAAATCTAATCGTAAGCAGGGCGACTAGAGTTTTTGAATCAGTTCACCCGACATATTTTTTAGCTATATAAGTAATTATTTCCGCAAATGTTGCTACTATTTATACCATGTATTATTACATGCACATGAATGTACTGTTTCTTCATCTTCCTAATCGACTTGCCGCGATTGTAGAGGGCAAATGGCGGCTGTCAGTGAGCACCCGCGAGGACGACCCCAACGCAGGCACAACGGCCCACATCTTCATCTCGGTCTATGGTTCCACGGGCCACACGGACCCTATCCCGCTTGAGGAGGCCAGCGATGGGAGGCGAGGCACGGAGCTCTTCCAGGTCGGCAGTGAGGACGAGTTCAATGTGAGTGAATTACAGCTGTCGCTGTGTAATTATGCTGTTCTGTGACTGACTACGTATGTACCGTATGTTCAACTCTCGTTGATATGTTACCTTGTAATAATAAGTATACATATACTCTCTTATGCGTCAAATTGGTTATTGCGTACCTAGTGTTCTGTACCAGCGAATAATTACATTTTGATTGATACGTCAGATCAAGTTAATACCACATCTTAATGTCGAATTAATTGCATATTTCTCATGACTCGTATACATTTAACTGAAATTAATAAGTTTAGATCGAATTGGAAAATCACTTGTCTAATTCTACTCTGTCCATTTTTAAGAAATAAACTTATAAATTGTTATATATAATTGAGACATATTTCACAGCATTTTTAACATAGCTATATGAATATAATTTATTATGAGCTTTTATTTTCTTTTTAAATTGCATATCCTATAGTTCTCAGATTTAGGTTTAGAAAATGATTTTCCTATTGGCAACTAACACAAACGAATATTTATTATGACTACTGCGTTATTCTGCTATTGTACTATTTTTACCATTTGAAGTTTCATTACTTTTTTCTCTAGCCTGACCGTTACTTATTATATTTGTATACGGCTATCGATTTGAATAAATTTGAATTACTTTGTTAGTAAACAGATTTCATTAAAACAAAATAATACTGATTTTAATTATTTAAAATTAGTTATACAAGATGTAAGAAATCTTAATTTACAGTTTTAATATAAACGATAAACAGGTGCTTCGTATAGTGTCTAATAAAGTTATGCATAATCTCAGAGGAATTAAATATAATTAGAAGTTTATATATTTAAGTTATAAATAACAAAAAGTCGAAGATAACCGTGGTCAGAATCATGCAGTATAGTAAACTGAATTACAGGATTATATCATGCCAATGAAATCTGCTTATTATCGCATTATGGTGGTAGTAGGCCTATATTTTTTTCTTCTCTTTTCACGCACACCGATGCAGGAAAGCATTGCAACAATTGTCTGTATTAAATAATTTTTAATTTATTTAACTTTTTCAGCTACCCGGTTTTTTCTTTGCTTAAAGATTTCTTTGTTTAAAAATGTGCATTTAAATATTTAGGTATTTTTTATTTTAAAACGTTATTTACCGTTTAATAGTTATTTAATATTTGTATATTTTCGTATAGTCAATAAAATATGTCAATTTAAATATGTTTGTATTATCAGTTTGTCTGAGTCTTATTCTTTTGTTTATCTAAAGCTTAAGTAGCAATATCCAGATTTTGTGTAGCTTATTTCTGTATAGATTTGAAATAAAGGATTTCTAATAAGTAGATTATAGGTCGTGTCATTTTACTTCACTAATATTCTATATTAAGGGACAACAGTAGTTTCATTTTAATGTCTTCTATAGAATTTCACTATTTCATATATAAAAAACACAATTAGTTGATGAATCAAGACATGCGTGTAACACTATAACACCATTGAATTATTAGATATTTATTTAATTTATATTTAATATAAAAATATCTTTTATATAAGGAACGTATTTTATTTATTTTCATTTTCATTTTAAGTCACCTTTCACGTGCATAAACAAACCAAATTAAACAAATACAAAACTAAAGGATTTTATAAAATCCCTAATGTAACATGTAAATATAGGTGTAAATCTGTGTTGTGTAAAGTTTAAATAATGTTTATATTAAATTTGTTCTCGAGTTAAACATTAATGAAGTAGTTCATTGACCGGAAACAGTAATTATATGTAATCAGGGCATCTAAAAGTCCGGATTTCCGGAAATTTGATCAACTTTTTATTGAGTCTTGAGGAAAGCAATAATATGGCATAAAATATTAAGGGGTGTGTGGGGGGGGGTTAGGGTGAAAATATATATTAT
>JAUZND010000382.1:0-14186 GCA_034780555.1 Coelogynopora nodosa | reverse complement strand
ACCTGCTGTAGGTTGACGCTGTGTTCTATTTTTAGAACATTGAGCTAACAATCCCACTGCCGTAGGATTAGATATTATGCTAATGTAATTGGATTCAAGCAATTTACGATCTGAAGTGCTCCACTAATCTGACGCTAAATTTGTGATATAAATCTATATGTATTTGTATATTGATCGAAAAGTAGTGAAACATTATAATCGTCTTTATATTATCGATATTTAATTATTTTTAATGCAATTTATATGGTTGAATCCATGGCTATCTGGGGGTGGATTCGTTGTTGTTTAGTCTCTGCTATATAATAATAATGTTTACAATTATTGTAATTAATTAAATATAAAACACTTTTGTTGACGACTATAATGTTGCACTATATTTCGGCTAAGATACTCAATCTCATAAATATATTAGCATCACCATTTTAGTGTCAGGTAATTGGAGTACATTTTATCGTAAATTGCTGGAATCCCATTGGAATATATAACACTATAATTTCTAATGGTCTTAATTTAAATACTGGGGCATTGTATAAATTTCACAAAACATAAAAATTCTCAAAAGTTAGAAGTATAAAATGGTTAGATTAAATTTAATTGATTATATAATCTATGTATAGATATCCATATCTATCTAGACAAGATTGTTAAAATATAAGGACATTAAAACAAGGTGGAAAATTTCCGCTTAAATTTTTACTAATCATTTAAAATTCAACAGCGTAAATTCAGCCGATATATTATTTATATCGTTGTTTTTTAAAACAAATAATTATCAGTTACAATTATAATTTATAGTTATTGAACTCTTATAAAAGGCAGGGAAGCCTTGGAACATGTGAAAGGGGTTTGTAGAATTGATTACATATTGATCTCCCACGTTCTACAATTTGCAACAGGTCTTCAACATAGTTATAGACTGATACAACGTATCAATATATTATATTGCCATATATTTATATATTCATTATTTTGTTGAAAACGTTAAGCAATATAGAATTCGTCACATGATTATTAATTGATTTTTGGAAAACTCTTTCACGAGATTTCATGAATAATATTGTTTTGTACTTTTGTTTAATGGATAGACACAAAATGAAATAACGTTAATGAAAAAAAATTCTTCCAAATTCATTTACTCAAATCTCAAATAAAACCTAAATAATTAAAATCAACAGTACGATTAATTTAAAATCAACATTCGTTAAGTTTTAGTTGATTACATTGGGCGAGTATGGATGACCGATTCCTGTAGTCTCAAGTCTCAACTAACAAAAGTTGCGGCGTATTTAAATTGTATTATATTAAACAGAATTGTCTTGTGTCAAAATTTCCTGCGTTTATATAAAAAAGTTGATGTGGCGTCCGTCCTGCTAATGACATCAAAAATTTCCTAAAAAATTCTGCCTCTCACCCTTACGCAAATCTTTTTTGCGACTGACATCTGACCCTTTTACAAAACATATAGCACTGAGATGCAAGCTGGAGGCTTCGAGGATCCCCGAATTCTTCTTTTAACGCGACTACCTCAAGCGTTGCTGAGGAATCCGATAAGCAGAATTCTGCCACTATTTACTTCTGCCCCCCCCCATTTTCTAACTCTAGTAAACTCCTTTCAATTCTTCCATAGAATCAATTGGGATAGACAACAGGACGAGAGAGAGATGGAGACACAAAAAAGAGAGGGAGAGAGATAAGCTGTCTACTGTTCTTATTGCAGCAGCAACAGAAGCAGTATCTAATGAGACGACGCCAGTATTTCCCTTATTCTTTGTCTAATTCAAGCAAAATGTTCAATATCTATAAGCATTATTATTACATTTATGTGAACTAGCTACTCTGTTACACGCTATCACTGTAGTAATATAGTGTACAACTGTATTATTATACTACAAATTGCAGTGGCACTGGTTATGAATATATTATACATTAAAGGCACATAACTAGGGGGAGGTCGTTGGGTCAGGCGACTCCCTGGAGCAAATGGTCTTTTCTTTTAATCAATTCATCTGTATATAGGTTTGAAATACAGGAATATTTTTGTTTCTTGGATACATTCATTAAAAAAACTAAATATATTGCTTTGTAAAGAAACAAAAATGGAAACTAATTGAAATAATTAATGATGTTTTTTATTACCAAATAATAAGGTTCACTTTTTTGTAATTTCGCCCCCCCCCCCTAAAAATTTATGGCTATGCATTTTTAAATAATGTAAGTAAAATATTCCATTTCTATGTGTTCTCGGATAATCACGTCCTATAGATTTGTATAAATACAATGCACAAACTAGCTTTAGGTAGATTATCCTTCTCTGGCAATAAAAATATATTTTGTTGAATAAAAAAGCTGATTCTGTGAAACAAACATTTTCTTTTTTGTCAACATAACATTTCGATAATAGGCATTCTTCTAATTCAAAATTAAACTGACGTAGTTATTTATGTTCATTTCCATAACAATGTATAAGTTTAAATTAATAAATTAATTCTAACTAACAATAAATCAATACAAAATAATAAATATTGAAGAAAAATAAAGCAGTCCGTAAATATAATTGATCTGTAATGAAGTGAATTGTTTTTAAATAAAAAGAATTTATTATAATTTTTGGGATTATAAATTATCCGGTATAGATTTCATACACGAGCATGTATACACTTAATTATACACACCCTTTTAACGCAAAATAACGCAAGGCCAAACCACCCTGTTATATAACGCTTTGATTCCTGACCCACGCGAAAATATACTCAACTTATATTTTTCGTATTTTCGTATAGCATTTTCGCATCGACAAAAATGTAGGGTTTATTTTTATTTTCGCATCTATAAACTAACAAATTTAATTTAAAAAAAGTTCAGTCAACATTTATAGTAAAACACGATTATTAACTGTGCAGCGCCTTATGATTTGCATTGTCAAAAACAAAGATTGGGATTTAAATTGAACCCAAAGACTAGGAAAAGTGTATTAAAATATGTAAGTTTGATTATTCTAAAATTATTACTTCTTGGCAGGTAAATATTAATATTATATATTATAGTTTGTAAAAAATTAAACTAGCGTTATAAAAACTCGACTTTGGCAAAACCACCACCCACCTTTATAACGCAGAAATAACAAAAGCAGAACCACCCACCCCCCAATCGTTATATAATATATGAATCACTCATTAACATAGTACAACTACATGTTTACTTTGTTGTCCGTCGACACCTTTGAATTCCTTTTTATTTTAATATATCTGTATAAGTGAGGTTATCTTAAATGTTGTTTGATGTAATGCCATCATAGACCATTATGTAGAAATCACACCTATATCCAGAGTTAGACTTTCTAGAATGGCATATTTGCTAGTCTTGAAACGCATTCTCTATCATTTCAGTTTGTGCTACAAGGTAAATATCCTAAACAATGTTTTAGGCTGTGATCTTTTGATGCTGCAAAAAGATCTGTACCTTTAATTGCCTTAGCCTGTCAATTTGTAGTACGGGATACGTCCAGTAAAAGTAATGGATTTTTTAGTAGTTTATATATATGTATGCGTGACCTATAATATATTCATTACAAAACAAATCTTTATTTTTACAGACCATAACCCGCATGTGCAACAAATTGACAAGCTATGGCTAGTAAAAGTTTCGATTTGAAACATTTAATCCAATTGACACGTATATGAAACCGGACTTTCTCAAGTATGTTTTAGATATTCACTGTCAGAATTTATTGTTGGTTTTCGAGCCAGACATCTTCAAAAACAGAAATAACTCCAGTTACATACTTGAAGAGGTCATGACGTCCCATAATTTTTGAAGATAACATAGCTGTTTATCCGTGCAGTGAGAGTTTAATTATATTGGACTGACCAATCAGTGTAAATGATCGTGGAGTTTTTTTAAAATTGAATTGTTGACTTGATTTCAGGAAAACTACCAATCGATGGTCATAAACAACTATCTACCAAGTATTATTATAATGTTGGTGAAGTTTAGTAGATCTGCAGACAGAGGAACCCAATCAATCTCAATTGTTTTGAATTTAATATTTTAGAATGTGGAAAATTTGTATTAGATAGGTAGTTTACAGCAACAGCCATATATGACATTCCTCAAAATAGTCATGAAATTTTTATAAAGTATGTTTTTGTCAATATCTGTACATTGAGCAAAGCAATAACCTGATCAATTTTCAAAAAACAAATCAGTAAATAATATTAATTATCGCATCAATAGACGTGTTGCGCGTGTGTTCATAATTTTTATAGCGTTGCTTAGTTTTTGATACTTTCGAGGCAACTTAAATGCATTCCGAACATTCAAACAAATGTAGTCGATGTGGTAAATAAAAGACAGATGTTGAAGTCAATTCCGAGGTTCTAACGAAAGACAATGACTCTAGTAAAACTGTCCAGCAGCTTTTTTTCAGGTGGGGAGGGGGGGGAGAAATTTCAATTGGAACTTTCTTTTTACCTTCCGTCCTCCTTTTTTTGTCTTTTACAGTCAGAGGAATCCCCCCCCCATTATTGGGCAGGTTTGCACTCTACTGATAACTTCATTTTGAACAGTTGAACAGTAACCTAAAATATGTAACTTCTGACAGCTTTGTTGTTAAGAGAGCATCACAACACACACCAGCCTTACTTGAACGTAATTTCCCATTCTAAGATTTACATAAAACCGTTCACACGATTAAACTCATTTTATAATTTATTAACTAGTTTTTACCCTTTCTTGCCTGACACCAAATAAGAACAACGTACGTCTGAGTCATTGCAATTGTGACCATATTGAACTATTACTTTCTCCCCCTTGTTTCTTCCATCCTCTCCTTGTTCCTTACCCCTCCTCTTTTTTATTTCTCCCCTTCCACCTTTTTTTCTCTCACAATATCTTTTCAATCCTCCCCTCTTTTGTGCAGGTATGGACTCGACCCACATGGAGGTCCTAGGATTGTAAGTTGGGTCCACATGCCCATTTATTGCTCGGCAGACAGAGGCTGCGGCTATCCACCTAGTAGAAGTGGGATCGATATCATGATGGAAATGATCAACCGAAATGGAATACTATTATAGGCGTCCTTCAGATCAAGCCCTGTCTCGTTCTTCTGAAATTCCTCATATTACACATCATAGGCAAGAGCTCCATTTAAGTGAACTTCCTTGTCAGTGATTGTCAGTTTTAGAGGCTGAAGGAAGCTTTACAATCAAATTGGGCACGTTTTCGTGCCTCAATTGTCTCAAGAAGTTTTTCTATGGTATTTTGAATGAAAATGTTGCGGTAACCTTTTTTATTAGAATAATATTTTGTCTGTTTTAGGAAGTGGCGTTAAATGACTATGAAGATAATCATTTGAGATCTTTCTCGAAGATTGCGATTGACAGTATTTGTAAGCCTCTACCTATACAATTGTCATTAAAGTTGTTAAAATATTATTGATTGTGTATATAGTACACAATATCTAGAATCAAATATTCAGTAAACACCTATTGCACTAAATGTATCTAGAACAAACTATTCTATATTTATTGTGTGTTGTACTGACAGTGTGCAGTATCAATTATGTACAATATTAAATCAGGCTCCTAAACGTGTCTTTATGTCCAAATAAAGAAAACATATTTGGGTTAAATACATTACAGGTGAAAGATATGTCATCCACCACACTACAAATATGCTACAGAATCCCCCCTGCCCAAAATTTAACAGTCATATTTGACAATCGAAATACGGAGTAATAATTTTTTTTAAATATTCTTACTTATTGCTAAATTTTATAATTAAACAATTTAGTCGATAACTTTTTAAAATATACTACTTCGGTAAGCGCCCGAAATGTTAATTTTCATACAAACTAAAAAAAACATGGCATGTGAATGTTCCGAAGTAGTAAAATAAAACCTAAAATAAAGAATAAATAAAAATTTTTAACTATATAATTCTGAAATTCTAAAAATACGTTTATAATTATATATTGTTTTTACGCAAACTTGACCTTTCATAATTAGGTAAAAAGAGAATCTTACATTGTCCTCTTGATATGTTGGTTTGAGGTAACTTCCGCCTTTTCTTCGATTACGCCTTCGACAGCAAGATATAAATGGCATAGTAGAAATCTTAATGAAAAAGCGTGATGATGTATAGGGATTTGTAACCAAGTTGTGACGGTGTGATTGAGTTGGACACTAATGGATGTAATATATATATATACTTAATAAATCACACAGCTTTCTTTGAAACAATTAACAAATGGTTTGAACTATTACACGAAGTGATGAATGGATTAAGTTGTAGCGAGGATTTCACTTGACTGAATTCCACTGTAGATTTGAAGTGTCCTTCATAAAGAGGCTGATTCATTTTATGTATATTGTCAATAACCGTGTCGTTTTTCCTGATCGATTAAAATGTTTTGTTAAATACACAGCTTAATGATGAGATTCGGGGGATAATTCAAAATAATAATTGTTCTTGTAAAAATGAATCCAAAAATGAAACCACGTACATTAATCGCAAATTATAAAAATGTTAAAATAAATAAGTGTTGTGTTTTGGCCGACCGACGCACTCATTATGTATTGATGGAATATCTAATCGATATCAACGTATTTAACTCTTACTCTGTCTGTTATTTCTTTATAGATACTATAGTCACAGTTATCGGTCACGATAGACAGCAAAAAGAGAGATAGATAGACAGACAACACCAGCAAATTGTAATTGCGTAAAACATTAACGTAAAATAAGTTCGTCACTACATCCCAACCAATCAAAGAGTTTTGAGCTAAACTTAATTTATGATTTTTATTTTGCAGTTAATTATACTAAGTTAGTAATATTACGAAATAATTTTTTTATCAAATGGAATCCAATTGTTCCGAGCATCCCCTAAATCATTTTAAAGGGGTCTCAGTCATAAAAACAGCAGGGGTCTAATTTGCCAGGTAATAATTTCTATTTTCTGAAAGGAACATATAAAATTATTCAACGTAATTAAAAAGGCTAAAAAAGTAAAATTGTAAAGTATAAAATGTTAAAAAAATACGTTAATAAATAATAATAATTATTATATTTCTATGTAGAGCCGCACATTTCACGCAATGTCAGTAGAAATGTACAATGCATGTTTAGCATGAATAATTAATACAGGATTTATATAAAAAATAAGCAGTATATGTTCGTATGCAACACACAAAACACTGTACGTGAACATATTACAAAAACAATATTACACGAAAAAAGATATGTATTGACTTTAAAATATTACAAATTCAGAAATATCAGTAAGCCGTATAAGCTAAGGGGATGTTGTAGGTTTTTCTAAAAATGAGTAGAAGTAATAAAATAATCCAATTAATGATTGTGCTAACTAAAATTAAATTTAAATGAATTATTTTCTTACATTTTTATACTTGATGGATAATATACATATGTTAATTTATTTAAAGAATTGAAACCATGTCTCCAACGATCTCTATATTATAAACATAGTATTTGTTACAAATAACACATTAACTATTACGGTATGAATATATAAGGTATTATTATAAATATAACATATATTTACAGGCTGACATAATTATTTAAAAAAATATTTAATTAATTGCTCTAGCCCAAATTTTTAAATTCAATTAAAAATGTTATAACGCCCGGCGTCGCCGACAATATTTCAAAAAAATTGTCTTACAACTATAATAATTGTTATAGTCGTGTAACATAATATTTTTTAAATCTGACCATTTCAGCAGTTTCTCTATATAATTAGGGGAACAAAATCGAAATTAAGGTATATCTAATTTGTCTTATAAATATGATCTCTCTTACTAAGTCAGTGTATAAATGTCCAGTATAATAGAAATCGCCACACTATACGTACCTATTTCTTGATATTATTTAAAGTAACTAATTGTACAATTATGTACAATATCAAGAAAAACAAATAATGAGTTAATGGGGCTTTTAAAATCCAAAGCAATGCTCAATATATATAGCACGATTGAAATGTAAAAAAATATAAAATTTCGAATTATATGAAAAGATTAAAAAAAACTACTTTTAGTTTTTGGAATTAAGCACAGGAATAGAGATATAAAATAAATTTAATTTAGGATTTTATAAATATATTTTAGTGTAATATAATATGAAAAATATGAATGTTTGTATATATTATATGTGCAGAAGAAAAATGTTTTATTTCAAATAAATAGGCCTATAGCTTTTTAAATTGTAGTAAAGTGAAAATTATTTAGTAAAATAGGTTTTAATTTGGTAAATAAAGTGTGTAAATAATATACATATGGTCTAATATACAAAAGAAATAAATGTTGTGATATTTTATTATTTGGAAGAAGATCCAATTAATTTTTCATCATTTTTTATAGAGATAATAAGGTCGTCGAGTTAAAATATTTTGGTTATGTCATAAAATGAAATATGTAGAAATCACAGATTGGTTATGATAAATTTTTTATAATTTGAATATATTTTCCACTCTTTTTTTCAGAATTTTGAATTGCTTCATTTATTTTCAAGCATCCATTATAACACATAGGCCTACTTCATCACCTACCGGTTGCAAAACCGCTAATATTTGTAAATTAGTGTATATATAGACTAGACTAGAGTAGTCTAACTTTAATATGACATTTTATGGGTCTATATATATCTGCAATTTAAATATCATCCAAAAATATAAGCTATATATTTTGATTATATCGGCTGAAAATGGGGAGAGGGAGAGGGAGAGAGAGATTTTTCTCCTCATTAATCAGAGGAGCTTTCGGGTGTGTGGTTCGAACCCAAAATATTGTGTATTGGATCCTACAAATTGGATCTAAAAAGTTGCTTCCATAAACTGTACATATTTTTTATCTAACTCTTCAAAATGACGAACTTTCTGTCTAGAGATCTATCTATGGAGCTAGAAATAACTCCTCTATACATAAGAAGACAAGTAATGCTAAAAGCTTTCTCAAAATATATTCTAGTGTTTGGACTCCATTTTTTATGAAAATTTATTGATCACTTTATTGAACGCCTTATTGCCTTATCGTGTTGATATGTTCCTCAACGATAATCTTTTTTTATCTACAATGGACTTGTCTTGCACGATCTCGTTATAAGATTTGAACGCCGCGTTTGATATAGTGGCTATAATGCCTCTCTGACGCTATGATTCGATGGTTCAGTTCATATTTCTCCGGCCGATCAGATTTATTCCATTCAACCATGGGTGTTCCTCAGTTACTCCGCTAAGGGTCCCCGTTTGTTTCCCCTTTTACACATCCCCGGTTGCCGACATATCTCATCCATCAAATTTATGCTTATGACACTCAGTTATACATTGATTTTCAGAATTAATGTTATGAGGATAATGTTTATCGCATGGAATCCTGCTTCATATACACTTACAAGATGGCTTTTAGTATCCACTATCTTAAACTGAAACTAAATAGAATCGAATTATTTTTCTGCGGATAAAAGTTATTTTTTTCTGCTGGCGATCTAATTCAATGGTTTTTCACAAATGACAATTTTATTTGTTTCGAAATGAGAATTTGTCACACTATAAATGAATTTTGGGTAACTCAATTATTATAATTTAATTAATTATATTTCATTCTATAATTTAATTTAATTTAATTATGATTAATCATTATCCGTTTCCTTCGAATACAGTGTGATTTCACTTCGTAAACATCTATTTAAAAACATTTAAAAATAGGTGCTGATAAGACATATTGTGTACATGTCGTTCTTAAATAATTCTCCTTACGTGGTCCTAATTTGTTGAATTTTTTAGTTTTCTAAAGATTTTTTGTTTATATCACAGTCAATATTTTCTTAACTAATGCGTTATTGGTTTTTCCACATGGACTTTGCGGTTTCCATATTTTAATTCGGATTTTCTTAATTGACTAATAATTATCTGTCTCATAGGTTTTTAGTAAGCTGTAAATAATAGTATGATATAATATATTTTTATTTAATGAACAACAATTAAATTCATTAGTTGCGAGCTCAAAATAATCGTTTGTTGTGTAATTAACTTATTATTATTTAGTCATATTGATAATAACAAAATGTAGGGCCTTGATTTAGACATAGTACAATATTATATAAAATGACAGATTGTAGATATTATTGATTAAGCTATATACTCGCATAAATCAGAAAACAAAACCAAAGATCTTTTCTAAAAAGCAGAAGGGTTATAAAATCTGCTTAAAATTTAATTTGGTATAGGTACATACCTATACATGTATAAATGATATACATATAAATGTAACTGTATACAATTTTACTTTGGAAACATCCGAAATATAGGATCGAATACTGTAACAAAGTACAGCTGTGGTATACGGTGGTCCGTATGGTAGTATTTTCACTTTTCATTTGGAAAGACGTGACAGTCCCAGTATTACGGTAATTAGGTCATTGCGATCAAAATATTCATCAAATTAATGAAAAAGATTAAGTGAGAATTTTCAAGTATGAGGTGATGGACGACGTTGACACACATATATATATATATACAATATATACTAGCAACTATGCAATGGTGGTGACTCAATTTTAGAATTTGGAAAAGTTATATAAATATATATATATATATATATATATATTTATTGTAACTTATAGATGTTTACTGGTGAATGATAATAAGCAAAATAATAAATTTGAAAAATCCTTCACATATATTGTAAAGAAAGTCTACAGCTGGTAACGGAACTTTGACTAATAGGATTCATCGGAGAAAAGCATTATAGACTTTAAAGAACATAATGCACTAATAAACTGCAATTTCGGTTTTTGTAAAATTTGACATGTAAAAATTCTATATTTTTTAACCTTTATATATTTAGGGAACTATAGAAGAAACCATTTCGAGAAAAGTAACACCTGGCACCACTCTGACCAATTCAATTAGTTATGAAAAATCTCACAAATAACTAAAAAAATAAAGCGAAACCTTATTAGCTCCACTTTCTTGGGAGGGAAGATATATATATTTATATATATACATATATTTACAGAAGAAAATACTTTTTTTGTAACTGACCATCGTCTAACGTTAATTTGCTCCACTTAGTAAACTCACGATCAATGTATTACTAAAGTATACTAGCCGGCATGGACAGCAACTAAATCGGCCTTTCTGATGAAAAAGCGGTAGATATATGTAGGCTGAATGAACTTTCTCTTTTTTTGTTGAGGTTTTGGTAGTATAGTCCAGCGAACGTATTTTACGACGTTCATAGTGAAGATTTGCAAAAGAAAATGTTATTACAGATCTACTGATAAGAATATTTGTCGAACCGCAGCCTATATATTATACGTTAATGTGGAACGCGTGCATATTCGTAGAACGCAGTATATTCGAGACACAACACAACAGTATAGTAACGTGTCAAACATGGAATTTGTGAGAATTCTAGGCTGTTGAAGAGATAATTCTTATGGCAAAATAATTCCTCTCCTATACCTGTGAAAAACAAATATAGCTAATTAATTACCTAATTCTTTATTTTCTGCCGATAAGGTGTCTTTATAGATGAAAAAATATTACTGATTAAACAAAAATACTACAGAATACTTTTAAAAGGTTGAAAAACTTAAATCTCTATAGTTGAATATTTGATCTGTGTAATTTTTTTACAAATAATAAACACAACATATTGATATAAAATATTCCGATAATTTATTTCAACAAATTATATAATTTTATTATAAACATATAGCAAGTAGTTTTAATACCCATGAATATAATCAATTGAAAAATCATACAAATTCACGCGCAGTATATTTTTAAAAAAGGGTCATATATTATGGGATAGCTAAAAAATAGCTGTAACTACAATACTTTTGCTTTAATTTTTTATATTCCATTGTTTCATTTAATCATGTTTTATTGATACAATAATAATGCAACAGTGAAAGTTCATTATATTTTTAATAATTGTAAAGAAAATAAGTAAAATGATTTTATCAATGTGCAATTAAACAGTTTACATGATTTTTGTTTATACAGTACATACAAAATGTGAGAATACTTTACCATACCATATGGCTTGTCCATTTTTTACGATGATCTTTTACATTAAAAAGTGTAATTATGAATTGAGGAACAGTCAAACCAAACAGACCTTTATGACCAAACAATTTATCTGAATTCAATTAATCTTTTTGTTATTTAGTTATTCACTTACTTTATAACTGTATTCTTACACATTTTCAAGTTTAAGAAATTTATTTTAATTTGGATATTATATATTTTAATTACAAGTTAAAAAAACAAATATTGACAATCCGATTTACGAAATATATTAAAAAATGAAACTAATATTTAGTATTTATTAATTTTCTTGTTAATGTAATATATACTACTTGAAAGCAGTATGCAATAAAATATGCATAACATATTTTGGTAATGTATAAAGTATTATTAAAAATATTTTTCCAATTTAACATAATTGATATATAGCATATATATATAGATTACTTGCAAATATATTGATTGCATTTTATAAAGACAACATGTTTAGCATAGAGTAAGAAATATATAAAGATTTGACTCTTATATTGATCTCATGCTGTTCAATGCTACTACGAAAGCTTTTGCAAAATATAGATCAAAAAATTTATAGCAGTAAAATAGTTCATGTAGTAAAACAGTTTGAGATATACAGGCAATAAATTAAATTTTATAGACAATTTAAATTTTGTCATTTACATAAAATATATTAAAATAAAACGATTTTCTATTGACAAAAATTTATGATACAATGTATATATATGAAATCAGTAAGAGTCAAATCTCTATATATTTCTTACTCTATGACGTTAAGAATCTACGACTTTGAGCAAGTGGGAGACAAGTCTAGGTCATTTTCTCTTATATTAAAATTTATCTATGTTTACACATAATATTTTTATATGAGTTATAAAATATAAACAAATATATATACTACATTTCACTGACATGAGACTTTTGGACTATTTAATCAATATAATAGAACCAGTATAGCTCATTACATACTATTTATTTATTAAAATATATCTTATGATATTGTGTTAATGTTAATACTTGTAATAATATCGATTTATCTCAATTGAAACGGTAGATCCCTTGTTTAATGGTATACCTTATTTTTCGCGAATTTCGTAAATATTGAAATGACACACTTTTATGATTTTCTGATCTATACAAATCAGATATAAAAAAATGTTCGGATATGGTTCAAAATTTGTTTGTAGTACTTTTTAGATAATTCATTGTAACCCTGGCGTGCAGAGTTGTAACATGTACTTTTAAAGTGGTAACTCTAACTTAATTGGATTTATACACTCAGGATTTGTTATACTTTTTATTTTATTACTGATTTATATTGCAAATATATAAACAATTGGTTGTGTTTCTAAATATAAATAATTGCATAAATTAACGTTATGCATTTTGCTTAAATGTTTCATCTGTGACGTCACTGACTTTAAGACAATCCAAAATACTAAATTGGAAATAGTAAACGTAAATAAGTAGTAGTTAATAGTAGTATTAAGAAATAGCATGTATATAATCACTATAATGTTTATAATAATTTTATACTTTTTAAACATTCTGTTAACGATGAATTACAATCAAATATTGTTGCAAACATATTGTAGTGTATAGAACAGAAAATTACGAAAGATGCCCGAGAGAATTCAAGATTATCTACATTCTCGAATAAGAAATGATTAGGAGACGATAGTTTTTAGAGTTCACCTTTATTAATGAAACTAATTTTTATATGTTTTAATTATTTCTATCAACATTAAAAAAAATTAAAATAAACGAAAAATAGGGGCAAATTTTGTATTGGTATTGTATAATTATTTTACAAATTATAAACTAAATTATAAATAAAAAACGATTACTATGTTTAAACAGTCAATTAAAAATATACAATTTCCTTTCTCAATTAATGCTGTAACACTAACATGGTGATACATTATATAAGGAGGGAATGTTAATAACAATGTTCAAATATTAATGACATTATATATCGTTCATGTTTTCATATAAAAATACTAACAGATAGTGTATAACTGTTACCTTTTTAGCATAGTTTGGCCTTGCGTTATTTTGCGCTATAAGGGTAGGTGGGTGGGTGGGTCGGTGGGTGGGTAGATGGGTAGGTGTGTGGGTA
>JAUZND010000381.1:0-14187 GCA_034780555.1 Coelogynopora nodosa | reverse complement strand
TCCTCCCCTCTAGGATCCACTAGGCCAGTACACTTACTTAAATTTCGAATTATTTAAAATTCATTAACTTATGGAACCCTCATCTGTATGACTGATATTCGAATGACTCTGGATTCTTTTTTAAATTGTGTATTTTGTAATTAAATGTTAAGATAAAAATAAATGTATTCAGTGTCTTTTTTGTATTTGAAAATAATTAATTAGGTAGGACCAACACTAGTATTTTAATGACTTAAAAAACCAAGAGTTGCGAGTCTAATTTATCTAAATTATTGTTCTTGCCGATTCAGTAATAAATTTTCCCTCTCTATATTGTCCAATAACTCTCGTACAACACGCACCCGCCCCTTCTCTCCTTCCTCTAAACCGCGCAGGAGTACACCCAAATGCTGGACATGATGCGCGACGTGATCCTCGCCACTGACATCGCCCACCACATCCGCCTCATGCCGGAACTCTCCCGGCTAGCCGACAGCGGAGTGGACCCGACACAGGCCCGACACCGGCAGCTGGTGATGCGACTGTTGATCACCTCGGCCGACCTCAACGATCAGACCAAGACCTGGCGGCACACGCGGAACGTCGCCGAACTCGTCTGTCAGGAGTTCTTCACCCAGGGGGATCTGGAGAAGGCGATGGGGAAGACCCCGGCCTCGCAGATGGACCGGACCAGGGCCAGTGTGCCCAAGATGCAGACTGGGTTTATCGATTTTATTGTGCTGCCCTTGTTTAAGTGAGGCTTTGTTTCGTTTAATTTGTTGTCTTTAACTTTTGTGCATTTGTTTAATTATTATTCTTGTGATAGTTCTGCATGTAAGTCATTCAGAGCAACGCCTACGCCCTCAATTAATTGATATTTTGCAGAAATATAGGCGTTACTGTTTGACGCGCGCGGCAATCCACAAACTTTTTATGCGAATTAAAAAAATTGCTTTTATAAAAAGTGTATATCTGCATGACACCCAAAAATGTTAACAAATACTATAAAAAATAATTTATATAGAAAAAGTCCATTGTGATAAAAGTGTTTTTAAAAATTTGTCGAAAATTACCCTATTTTCATAGTGTCCTTTTAAAACAAGGTACATTTTGAATAAATTATTTTTATACTATCTACATTACAGTGTTAAACCACACTTTGTGTAGTGCGATATATGTGCACACGGGGTGCTCATGCACTCTCAGGCCAATTTTTAAAAAACACCCTCGACTTATTGCTTATAATGCGTCTTAACGCCATGCTTACGCTTATTCATTGAAGTAGTTTAGTTTCTAAATAAATAATCCATCTACGGTGTCTCTTATGATTAAATTTGAATTATCGTAATTATGAATTAGAATAAAATCAATTTTTTTAGATCAAATTAGACCTCCTAATGAGTTGTTATAGTAGTATATAGGTATATAATTATGACTGTATTCCTTCTATAAACACACACTTATTTGTCACAGAGAATATTTCAACCAAATATGTATCCTAAATATTGATATGACAAGGTAACACGTTCTGATTGCTTCTTTTTATTTCTGTATTCAATTTCGTGCAGAGTTCTCTCGCGGATATTTCCCACAACTCAAATGCTCGTGGAAACCATTGAAAGAAATCGAAGTAACTGGCAACAAATTGGCGACCTCCTGGATTCAGGGGCAATCAAGGGTGTGCCCGACGAACTGTATAGGAAGAAGCTGGTTCCTGATGACTTTGATGAAAGCGACTTGGAGGCGATATAAAAAGGGCCCCGACAAATTAGAACTTCAAATATACATTGTACAGCGATGTCAACAAATATCTTTTATTTTAATTTTTTATATTGATCTTTTTACAAATATGTTATTATATGTTTGATTATATTGTTATAGTGTAGTTAATTCGAATCTTTCGATGTTTATATCGCGTTTTATGCAGTTTGCTTTGTTTTCTTTTGTTGCATCATCATTCACTGACCTGTTTATTACCATTGTGTTAATATTGTTTCAATCAAACAGCGTATGTACTTGTTTTTAGTTAATATGAACTATATTCTATGTATTGCTTCCTTAATATTTTTGATCAACTGAAAACTTAGTTGTAATTATTTATGCAACAGTTATTAATTGGTTAATAATTATCAATATAAATAATCTTATTTACATTTTTAATATTGTTAAACTATGTTTCAAAAAATGTATGGAACGCCGCAGCTGTAATATGCACGATACTATGACTAGATTTAGTATAGGTTACATATTTTCATTACATAATTTATAGAAAAGTACAAGCAATTGAAAATAGAATGGGCCAAATTGAAACAATTTCCATCCGTGAATTTTAAAGGATAGCTACCCTGGATCCAGTTTAACCTATAAATAGTACAGAGAATAGTTAAATGTATGAAGAATAGAAATCCAACATAACTTTCTGGATTAAGGCTAGTGCATAATCTTTTATAATATAGTTCTAAAGCAATGGGTATTTTCTTAATGATGTCATATTAATTACCTATTGTCTTCACTTATAAATAATTATTCAGTTTGGTCAAGGAAGCATTACAACATTAATTGAAGACAAAAACTTTCTTTTTAAAATTACCCTACGAGTAGTTATTTTAAAACTGAATAATGTAAAATTCCACTATGATCGGTCGTTTGCTTCAGAAAATTAATTTATTTACACTTGTGACATGTTACATTATATGAGTAGTATAATAGAGTATATTTTTGTAGAAAGAGACTCAAATGTTTCTAAGCTAATCAGTTATAAAAAAATACTCGTAGATTAGATATTAGTACCATTCTGACGACCTTATCGGTGGTGACAGTCAACTACTTACAGACTGCTTCAATTCTATAAACCATGTCGCTCCATATTGCATTCACTTACTTTCAAATGACCTTATATATGATTTTTTATAATATTACGTATTTATAAGGTCATTTGGAAGTAAGTGAATGCAATGGAGCGACATGGTTTATAGAATTGTTTTACATATAAATCTAAATATTACATATAAATTAACACTCAACCGCGTCCACATGTCTACATATTTAGGTATCAGTAATTTGAAGTTTTCTGAGAAACAACGATAATGATACTTTGATATTTTATATATTTTTTCAAAGCTAAAAATTAAATGAAATCTGTTTAATAAACATTCAGAGACGGATCAAGGGCACGGATTCTGGAGTAGTGAGCAGTTTATGAAGCGCGCCCACTACACCAATAACTCTTACATAATTGTCATGCTCACTCACATTTTACATACCAAATGAACCCATTAAGGGTCGCTAACTCTCGACTAGAACAGGATCAGCTGCTAACCAGGAACGGGAGAGTCCAAGTGTAGGCCCGAACCTGTTCCGAGACAACACCCTCAGCATTTCCAAATCAGAGTCTTATCCACTCGGCCATTCCCTAAAAAAGAAGTTTAAAATTATTAAAATCAAAAACTATGTTATACTTGTTATAAACCGACGCACACGTAGACACACACACACACGCAGACACACACGCACACACGCCCACACAAGTCTTATACATATGTGGACAATGCAGAAATAAGCAAATACAATTATTACAAAAATAATATATGAATAACTGATGATTATAATGAACTATATATATATAATTCTATAATTTAATTATTTTTACATATACTTAGCATATTAGATAATCCCAATCCTGATATGTATACTTTAAGAATCTCAATCCTGGGAAGTACAATTAAAATCCCAATACTCATACGTACATTGAGAACAGTGATATCCTAATTGAGTTAGAGATAAAATATTACGATGGCGATAACACGTATCTTAACATCTGCTCGGATGAATCGCTGGACGATACAGGTGACAATCATAACACATCTTCTAATGGTGTCCATCTTGTATGGGCCTACAGTTCAACCCACTACTGAATTTATTAGGAAACCTCCTATTTAATTTCTGAACCAATGCTTCGAACAATAATGAGGCACACTAATAGAAGACATTTACATTGATCGTTACATATCTTCACATGAACTTTTTGATACCCTTCTTTTTATGGCTGTAAGACTAATATAATAATAAAACACTAACATGCACCATTATATAAAAGCAAAATTAAAGTCAGCCGTTTTTGTGGTTGACTCAATTAAATTGAAAAAACTATACATATATATAAATATATAATAGTGATAAGATTTACATCGGCAAATTATTATAATTTGCGTAAACTGTATATAATAATAATAATTGTAAAAACTGTATAAATATATATAAATATAGATAATTGTCATTATTATTGGATATAGATACATAGAATTAAATATTGTCATCCATTTCATCAATTATTATTAGCTAATTTATATATTTTTATGTACATATCCGCACCCATCCTAACCGTGAAATCCAATGGAGAATTTCATAAACAGCTAATAACACTATAATACGGATTTTCTCTGAAGCCATGTACATTAATATATATTCAGTCATAAAAAATGATCAAATGTTGTCAATGCGCTATATTGTAAAAATATACTTTATATAATTAACTTGCTGTTATAATTACTTTTACTTTGTCACTTACATTTAATAAGCATTTCTTCTTAATATACTGTATATCTCAATGCAAAATACTCTAAATTATAATTAAAACTATTTTTTATTAAACTCGTTCTTTGTGCATTACTTTGCGGTTAAATCTATACTTCCGTAATTTAAGTGTTTAATTATTATTTTATATATTTATAGTTATAATTATTTTTTTAAATTATTTTAAGAGCATTCCAATTCTGATTCCGATTCTATATAAAATTTATTTCTATAATATATAAATATAATTAGCTACCATCAATAGCTACAATAATGATATAATAACTTTTGAGTACATTTTTGTTTAAATCAACTATGTTTTCTATTTTTTGTAAATCATTGGAAAATCCATTATGGCAAAATTCCAATTTTGGGATTTCCGCAGCTGAAGGTTCCGAAAACAACAATAATTTGACAAAGTATTTTATTAAAACTTATAAGTAAGTATTAATTGAAGACTTCTTAGTTATATACGTTTATTAATAATTATTTTGTAGAGCTCTTTTCAATTAAACCCAAGCAGTAAATAGACACTTGAGATCCATATTAAGTATATAACTTCATGAAAATTTTGTTGGTGTTAATTGTGTTTTTCACAAAAGACTTATTGTTCTCTAAAAATATTATTTCTACATATTTTGTTATGATACAAGTTTAAATAAATAATATTACATTAATGTAATAATGATTGTTTATATAGAATTGTTTGAAACCATCAGGCAACATCAGTTCATCAGATTTTGGCCCAGATTCTGGTCCAGAATCAGATAGAAAGAAATTAGAAATACTAAAATATAAATCAAAAGAAAGGGGAACTATATAACAAAGAAAATTGAAAAAAGATACATGAAAGGCAAAAGAGAGGAATTAATAAAACTGGAAATAACAAGAGTATAACTTCCTATAAAATACTCAAGAAATAAATAATATATTATGAAATGGTGGTTTGCTCTGTGCAGCATTTTAGGGATAAATAAGAAAAAATAAGCACTTGCTGCAGATATATAGTATAATAGTAATAAAATTACATTACATCTGCAGCAAGTGCTTATTTTTTCTTAAATAATATATTAATTGATATATTCATATAATAATATTATTTTTATTCTATTTAAACAAATTTATAAATATTAATAAATTTATAAATAATTTTTATTTTATACATAATACATTTTGTAACATACCATGCTGATATTAAACCTAATAACAATTGTTTTTTTTAGGAAAAATTAATTAATAACATATTTTTGTTTAACTGCTACAAAATATTAATAAGGCCAAGCTCTTTTTATGAGTTTGGTAAATGTTTTTTATAAAAATATAATTCTAAAAAAAATTAACATGTCCTCATTTGCAGGAGTATCATAAAAGCTGTTTCATGAAAATAAAAGTTGTCAATAATGCTACCCAGACCAGAGTGTTCTCGCCCCCCCCCCCATAGCCCCTCAAACACCTTTTAGTTTTATTGCATATTTACAAATTACAAGACCTATAAACAAATAATGAAATATGATGAAATCAATGTATCCAAGGAAGATTATCTAGCCTGTATATTGTGTTTTATAGGAAATATTATATTATTATATTTTTCTTATTCAGTAATATATGTGTGCATAGCTTTAATGTGTTAGTATATTGATTTACATAACCAAAATTTAACAACATAGAAGCTCTAAGTCAACATTGTGTTACCTGTATGATAGTTCAAATCAAATGATTTAAATACTGCAACTTACATTAAAATTCTACTGACAATGTATATTTTTACTGAAGCATAAAATTCTTACAATTCAAAAGGGGGGGGGGGGGTTGTGACCCCTCCAAACTCTCCTCTGGATCCACCACAGTTACTTATAAGAATTACAAATTTTATATTAAGGTTAATGTCACTACATCAGCCTTATTCTAAAATTTATGTATATTTGATATATAACCATACTTACATTATTTAACTTTTTATTTAATGGATCTGATAAATCCACTACAATTAATAGAAATAGTTTAACAAATGTTACTTTTTATCATGGTATTTATCAAGTACATTTAAACCTTACATTCCATTTTTATGAGTAGAATGTTACTAAATATGTATAGACTATTTCATATGATATTTAATATATCATCCCTATTTGGCATAACTTCATATTTCATTTTTGTTACTTTTATTATGCTTTGTTATAACAAGATCTTTATCATTTCATACATAAATTTTGATTAATTTTTTTAAATAAAAAATAGCAAGTCTCTAAATAGAGAAAAGCAACATTGCTATAACTTGCGATTTTTTAAAGTCCTGTAATTTGTGATTTTTTCTCTTTACTGTGATTATTTCATAATGTTACAATAATAAATTGTATTTATAATATTATTTTAAGTGAAGGTACACATGTAATCCTGTAAGTTGGGTGGATGTGGTGTTGCAGCCTCTACTTCCTTATCAACATTTTCAATAAACAAAATTTCAATAGCAGGTGTACTTTTGTTATTTTATTGCTATTCATAGAATAAATAATATATGTTAGTGGTATGTGTGGTTGACTTTAATGTTAGTGAATAGTTTTTTAGACAGATATAAGTACATGCTACTCTTATTGCACATAAACCTTTTGGCATAATCTATAATTTTTAACTTTTTTTAATCTATTTCATTTGTATTACAACTGTTTCATTATATAAGAAGGTGAATATATTTCAGCATTCATAAAGCTGCAAATGAGAACATGAAATCTCTTCTTGGTTCTCTACCAAAAATTCCACATCTTATTTATATGTACTTGAATATATTTAGTTCATATATATAATTAAATAAATACAACTTTTTAAGCCTTTAATTTTTTATGGACATTGTTTGTTTTTCTTCTTTATTTTTGGCTGTAGTAACATTGCAAAAGATGCTAAAATAAGATACATCAGTTAAGCAAAACAATGACAATATTCAGTGGCATAAAATTGATACAGTTTATGTTACACTTAATAAAAATTTAATTTAGAATCAAAAGAGTAACAAATATACTTTAAATAATTTGTACTGCCTAAAAAATGTTGATTAGATTAGTCAATTTAAATTTTATAAAATAGTTAGGAATAGTGCTCAATGAAATATTATATAATGTTACCTTTACATTAAAATATACCTATTATTGTATAATAATGTTATTATATTCAATTAATCATTTCATAATACTAAATATCAATGTAATCAATCTAGTTGTAAGCTCATGTAAGTTGATATTGTAATTCAGACTTATTATTCTTAAAATTAAAATAAAGTGTTTAAATGTTATACATTTTTGCACAATATGCCTTAATACAGGTTTACTACATATCACTGAAGTGTGCTTATTTCAAAATATGCTTTCAATCCTTATCATTTGCCTATGATTGCAAATAGAGTTTAACCAGTTTACTAGGCTAACATGCATTAGAGAAGAACTGGAATTTTTTATAGAATTATTAGGTTCAAATGGGGTTTCTGAATACTAATATTATAGCAGTTGATCTTAGTTGCACAATATAAAAAACACTAGTCTTATAAAGTTTGTGTATATATTGTATTTATTGTCATCATATTTAAATATGAAAACATTTTAGAGGATTTCAAAAGATGTGTAGTACTGTACTAGGATTTTTTGCTTATTATGTTTCTTCTCTCATCTACCATTGTCATTGATTATGTGAAAATGACCCCAACAAATTGCTCCATTATAATGTTACAATACCTGCTGGTTAATATGCCTGTATTTTCATTGTATGTAAAAATTAATTTTTGACTTGTATTTTGTGTTAATATTTTGTAATATTGTTAAATTTTAGATATGGGAATTTTTAAATTTCTCTCATATCTAAATACACACCAACATGACGTTATGGAGAAAGTGGATCTTTTTGAAAAAGCCAAACAATTAAATGGGATTGAACTATTCATCGATTTTCACAATTTTCAACAAGAAATCTATTTCCAATTTCTTCATTCGGCTCGAAAAAAATTTGGCAATGACAATTTTCGTATCGGTTCTGGAGAATATTCATTAGTCTATGAATGGTACAAAAAGTTTGCAGTGGATATGAAGCAACGTCGAATATCTCTGGTGTTTTTTGTTGATGGTTGTAGGGTGAGTTTTCTTATTACGTTATTTGAACTATTTAATAAGAAATATTAAATAATTGAGTGTAACTTTTTCAGTCACATTTATATATATAAAACTTGAATTTTTAATACGAGCATGATATATATTTTATTTTGACTTTTTGTATCGAAAAAATAAGTGCACAATGATAAATATTATATATTTTGTTTGTGTTATAATTTAATATGTTTGTGGATGAGTGTTTCTCCAATTTTATTCGGAGAAGGGTCCATGGATAATTTTTTGCATCTGAGTTGATGGACGGTTCTGAATAAATTTGGCGTGGATTGAATACAATATTGAATTAAAAATGTTTAAATAATTTGAGATGTCCGTTTAGTTGACATTACTGAGATAAAACTATATAATATATATTGACTAAGCTTGTATGTACAGAAATAAACCATTGTTCATTATATAATAAATACTTTATGCTCATTTATCATGTTTTCTTTTACTTGTTTTTGTTTTAATTTCAGGGCAACAGAGTTAAGGATTTTCAGTATATGTTACCATGTTATAAAAGTCGTCAAGACAAGGAGATCAATAAACTGCAAGAGTATCTTCGGTTTTGCATGACTGGTAACAGTAGTCACCTTGACCCAATCAGCTGTTATGAAACTAGGCCAGTGCTTGTTACCATGCAAATTTTGAGAGCACTAAAGGTATGTTACGTGTTTTATGTGGTGAAGGTTTAAATTGGAATGATATATTGTGAATGTCATTTATGTAATATTTGGATATTTTAATTTGGGCATTGTATTAATTGTTCTTACAATCTTTTCTAATATTGACTTACTATATTAAAAATGATGTATAATGATAAATATAATTTTCAATTATTAGTTAAGCATTTGAATTATATTTCTACAATTTAACATTTCAGGATGGAGGGGCCGAAATTATCCAGTTTGCAACTGAACGGCATGACTACTGCGTTGCCAAAGAATTTCATCGTCGACCAAAAGCTTTTGCCATTGTCACAAATGACAGTGAATTCGCATGCTTGAAGGGGATGGTTTTTGTGCCAAGTTTTGCCTTTGATTTGGAGAATGACCTCATTGGCCAACCAGGTGTAATGTTACCAAAAACTCCAGAGAAACTTATTGTTGGACTGATTAGCAATCAGAGTGTCATGCGTCTTCTAAATGTGAGAGGAATGTAATGTTTTTATTTACTATCAACACAACATTTGTAGGATTTTTTGGGTTTAATTTAAATTTGACGAGAATCCCATTTAGGATCAAGTAGTAATCATAGTCTAACATGGGCGAACCTATTGTAAAGTTAAATTATTCAATGTAAACATATTTTATTGCGTAAATACTACGAATCTATATGTGCCAATACACCACATACTATCCTATATACAACCAGTGCCTCAGGTTTTGTATCTTTTTGGATGCTACACGCTTATTATAATGAACCAGTTTTTTAATACTAATATATCATTATAAATTAATTTAATTTCAATATTTCTATATATACGTTTATGAAATATTATATGTACAGTCATAATTTTTTTAATTAGCATCATTCATGCCGACATGATATGAACTTCAGGTGTATGATTTATATATTGTACATATTATACGACCGCATTATTAACCTTTCGTACATGGAGGGGGGTATGCCAGTTTTTTCACAGAAATTAAGTTTATGATTGAACGAATGATGTACGACCCTGATTTTTTTTACTCAGCGACTATAATACCTTCATCTAACTAAAACATAGAATTTCGAATGCTTTGAACCACACAAATTGGTGTTAATACTGAACTATTTTATACACTCCCTGGAATTTCATACTTGTCGATGATATTTAATTAGAAGCTAAAACTTGCAACATTAATAGAGAGAATTAAATAAGTTTATCGTAAATTTTATACATATAACTTGAATATTAAAATAACCAGCAATTTAAAATAATACTCAAATAGCATTTATTAATTATACTTATAGCTTATTTATATATGTAGTATAATTATACAAATATATCAACACATATAGATATCGTGATCTGGAATCAAATACAAACAAAGTCAATTGGTTGCATTGATCGAAAGCTATATTATTATATGGGTAAATATATAACGTGTATGGTTACTTTCCTATAATTTTCCTAACTGGAGGTTTATTACATAATCGTGTCATATAAATTATATTTATTTATTAATTTTTTTTGAAAATCGAAATAGCTCAACAAGTCTTTAGAAAGGTATCCGTATACCAAATTTCAATTTAATCGGATGATAGGAAGTATGTTTCCCCCCTCCCCCTTCCACGTAGCAAACCCTACAAAATATGTCCACGTACAAAGGGTTAAGAAATATATAAATACACATATTTTTGTAAGTTTAGTAAAATGTGTCGACGAATATTTTATAAAAATGAGAATAGAGTGAAAAATAATATATTTTTTAACCATTTTCAGTTCCAAAACTATGACCAATTGATAGATTTCTGCAACATAATTGGAAATGACTTTACACAGGAAATCAACAGAGATCAACGTTTGTGGAGCTCTCTTCACGCTGTTCATAGTAAACACTTCGCAGAAGACATTTCGGAGTACATTCGAAATTGTCGAAATGGTTCCGTTCACAATGATCGCAAATATCAAGAGTTTATGGTAATATACTAAATAGTACGGTACAAATGTTTGCCACAATTGAAGTTGACATTTACAATACTTTTCAATGATCTTAAAAGCAATGTATTGATAATGTTAGACTTATAGGTTTTTATAGTATATAGTTCGTTAAATTAATATATTCTACACATCGTTCTTCTCTCTACTTCTGCAGATTGTATAGACTCACGGTGAACACTTTCTTAATATTGTATTTAATGACATATTTAATATGTTTGTTTACGACCCATACAAAGTGCTATAACAAATATAGCTTGATTATTGGAATTTATCAATGAGATATAACATATGCCATTCTAAGGAATGTACTTATATTAATCAATTATATAATTTCATTAGGGGGTCAGCTAGCCCAGTCGGTTAAGGCGCTGGTTGTTAAGTATGAAGGTGGCGGGTATGAATCCCAGCAGTGTACTTTATCTCTCCGGTCGGTCGAGCGTTTAGCAACATGAATTTGTTCAGAATGCCATGAAAAATCTCATCGATATGTTGAGATTTTAGTAAAGCTATTGAAAAAAAACGTTCCTTATTTATTACAACAGTTGAGTTATGCAATTATTGTTTATTGTCCGGTTTAGTTAACTTATTAAAATAATATTGTTATTGTACATTTGTTGTACGAGGGGGTGTTGTTAAGGTGCGTATTCAAGGTATACATATCGAGTTCATAAAATAATTTTTCTCTTATTTATAGTTTTTTAAATTTGTGTCTTCCCTTCTTATCAGGCTTACTGTATTTCCCTATTTAGCTGTCTAATGCGTTTTTATTTTTTGAAATTTTATCATCATCATTAACATTACCTTATATACATTATATTTTAGTTTCGATTTCGTTTTTACTTTTTTTATTTCAACCAATCAAAATCGAGAATTAAAAGCAGCCTCTCTCCTACTAATAAGGTATCTCTGATCATTTAGCAAAATCGAACTCCGTGAACTTGAATTAATCGGAAACGACCATGACCTTGTTTAAATCGGCCAATAGGAAGCCATAGTAACCAAAAAATAAATACTCGATTCTGATTAACTGAAAAAATTAATTTGGCGCGAAAATTTTGAATTACTTTCCTCAGGTGGGTAAAGGGGTTTACGCAGAAGCGTTCTTTCCATACTAATTTCGGTTTCTGTGTCGGCGCAAATGATGTGGATTTTATAGGTACTTAGTAGTTTTCTTTTGTGTTTCTAATATGATATGGTTCTTACTATGTAGTTTCTTGTATAGTTTTCATTATAATTTTTCGCCTAATTTGTCGTTTCGTGTGTGGTTGATTTAGTCTAAAGAAAGGTTAAAATATCTCATGGTTAAGTTATTAAATGTTTATGAAATTGTGCTGACTTAAAATTTGTTCATAGAGGGCAATACTTAACCAGACACGAGGTTCGAAATTGTTCTTGTGAAAAGTTCATTTTTTTAAAAAAGAGCAGAACTTTGTCAAAATAACTCTGTAAACGCCGTAAGAATTTTTGAATTATCAAATTATAATAAATCGTTATTTTGCTATGAAGTTAGTATTACTTAGATTTTTATAATATATTGTTATTTATACTATAGCATTACATCATACATAATACATTATATTATAATTAATTACATAATAATATATTATAAATAATTACATTATACATAGTCAGTGTAACCTTTGATAATAATTTAATACGCGTAGGCCTATATATTTTTTTACCTCAACTTCTCATTTTACCAGAGGAGGAACACTGATGTTGCCGAGGCCCACGCTTATGGCCGCAAATTCTATTCCCTCAATCTGCCCAATGTGGTCCCAGATGACGACTGCCCATTATTTCGACACATTATCGACGGAGTACACAGAGGCAGTTTTGGCCACAGTCTTGTCGGCATGCATCTTCGCTGCTATTGGCAACGAAACCTTGTCGAGGACATCAATCAGCCCTCCAGTGACGGCTTACTCCTCGAATTACGCGCCCAAATATATGCTCTTATTCTGCCAAGGGGGCCCCAATGTGACTTTCATTTCAATCGGTAAGTGAGTACCATTGTATAGTCACCTTCATCATACACAATCAAAAGTTTCGTTTAATGAAAAACAAACAATGAATTAATGTTTTGCAATGTGGTACTCTAAGTAGTTAAAACCATATATGCAATTGAAAACATAAAAACAAGACCGATTTTCATTGCGTACGTTTTTAAAATTATTCAGGATTTACGGAAAATGCATATTTTTCCTATATAAGATTATATTTTGTTAATTGATTATCCGTATAAAAATTCTCAACCAACCAAGCATATTCCTTTTGACTAATTTATAATTAAAATTAATAATATTATGTATACGACAGTATATATATATTTATATTGGTAATATTAAATATAGAGTTTTTATTAAATCAGATCTTCACATCGCGGCAGCCCTTACGTCGTTGAATACGCTCGTTCTCTGCGGGACATTAATCTAGTGGATGAAATCATGGTCGCTCCAACAGCTGATGTTCTCAGGAAATATCCCACTGCGGATACAATTGACCGCAACAATTTGAATCAGAATCTGGATTTTTTCCATAGCATTATGACTCACAAGGAACCTCGTACTGGTAATATTCAAGATGCTAACGTGTTTTTACTTTTAAATTCTTTAAGAATAAAATGTCACATTAAACCTTTGCCACATTATTTAATTGAATAAATCTGAAACCATATTATAATACATAATAACTTATAACTGGAACATAGTAGGCCTTAGGCAACATAATTTGATCATTCTATACCAGTTCATGAGTACTATGTAGGCCTATACAAAGGTATATATATATATATTTATATTTATCGAAAGGGCCCCATAATAAATATCGAATGCGACCCAAAATGTCGAATGCGGT
>JAUZND010000380.1:0-14189 GCA_034780555.1 Coelogynopora nodosa | reverse complement strand
TTTAGTTCATTAAAAGATATAAAACATATATAAAGACCATAAATGTGTTATCGATATTTAGTTCATTAAAAGATATAAAACAAATATAATGACCATAAATGTGTTATCGATATTTAGTTCATTAAAAGATATAAAACAAATATAAAGACCATAAATGTGTTATCGATATTTAGTTCATTAAAAGATATAAAACATATATAAAGACCATAAATGTGTTATCGATATTTAGTTCATTAAAAGATATAGAACATATATAAAGACCATAAATGTGTTATCGATATTTAGTTCATTAAAAGATATAAAACAAATATAAATACCATAAATGTGTTATCGATATTTAGTTCATTAAAAGATATAGAACATATATAAATATATTCCTAATAATCTGTTTGTGGTATGTTAGGCTGCATTTGTGCAAAGCATTTACCAAAAGTAAACAATTGGACCATTTTTATAAGGCTATCCGTCATATTAAAAGATAAAAGTGATTTAATGAAACCATTACAAGGATTTTGTGTCCGTTTTTGATGACACTAATTGTCGGCTTGTTTTTATATTGTTTGATTTTTTATTCGTATTTGACATAAAACTTCTTTTTGAATTACTTAATCTTGTTTCAATACTTTGTTTTGTTGACTTATATATACAAATATCTGTAACACTATATAGTGTTAAACTGAAAAGCATGTAGGTATGTAAAAAGCTTATCTATATAGATATAGATAATTTTTTACATAAACTTCTTTTAATGACTAGTATTGTCATGTATACCATTATTATGTTTCATACAACGGAACTTTAAGAGAAATCAATCAATAAAATTATTTCGTATAAATAATATTTTAAATAATAACATTTTATAGAAGGTTAAAGAAGTGTTATCCAATATCCTTCGATAATATACCATATTTTATGAATAGAGAATTGTATTATTTCCATAGAATACATTCATCTGAAATCTTATTCATTATTTGAACAAACAAACAAACAAAGACAATCAAAAGTAAGTCAAAGTAATGTAGATGAAAAAATTGATATGTTTATAAAATTTAGGTAACTACTTTTCATTTCGACAATATGTAGGTTTAAAATTCCAGACTTTTGGTAATACAAATGTTGTAATAAACAATAAATGGGTTGGATGCAAAGTTAAGTTATGATGTGAATGAAGATCAATTAAATTGGTTTGATTGATATAACTTTTTTATTAAAATAAATATAGTAAAAAATACAATATTTTAATGTGTGCATAAAAAATATAATAATTTATATTGTTTGATTATAAAATTTCGTTAATTATTAAATAATAAAAACTAAATATATTGTTGTTTCCGGTAATATTCGTTGTTGTTAATAATAGTACAACAATAACTGAAAAATATTACCATAGCTTGTGCTCAATAGTTTTTATTAATTTGAATCAAATAATAAAATGCGTAAATTGAATGTGGCATTCATTTCAAACTCATTCTTACATATTACAATTATAAATAATAGTTCCCGTCACTATATTATTACCTTTTACCCATCACTGTACAAGTGCAGTAGAAACGAAACCACTTTTTACCGAACAAATTAAAATGGGAATAATAGAACAGATATACATTTTATTCGAAATATCATTACAATTTTGAAAAGGAAAAAGTAGTTAAATTTACCGTTAAAATAAACAGAGTTTGTTTATTTGAATTAAAGCTAAAAAATTATTAGCAAAATAAGAAAAAACTCAGTTACATGTGAAAACACACTGTATGGAATACATCCAACATTCTGAACGAGTTTCAAATCGTCTTATACATGTATGTAAGTAGTATCTTCTAGAATCTAGAGTAAACTGTAGATTTTTTGGAGTTACTCCAGAATTGATTATTTGCAATTCGGAATTTTCCAAATTAGTAAAGCGAAAAGTGTAAGTTTTAATTGAATTTTTGCATTAACATATTAACATAGTCTTGTTTAGTGCCAACATAGTCAAAGCAATTGTTAGTTCGGTTTTATTGTTTTTCAATTCTATTGTTATATACATATTGTTTGGTGTGCTTGCTTGCAACTAAACAAAGCATTTCCACTACCTTCAGACGCTATTGAACAGGGCGCCGATCTTCGATCTCAACCATTTTACTTAAATCAATCTGCCTTTTTTGTTGGCAGAAAATATGGTATTCATAGATATTTAAATGCAATATATAATTTTTTTCTCTTCATTTTTTGTTGTCCAAACGCTTAATAAATACAGTTCACACGCTAATCAAGGTTATGAAACGTAGAGTGTCCGACTTAATTGTTAGAATCTGAAAGTACAACCATTACTGAAACCTCATTGATATAATACAGAGTTAAAATATGAACTTTTGTTATCTACTTTCAAAATTGATATTATTCTATTAACAGAAGTGCTGCGTTTTATTAACACTAGTATGTAGTATAAGAAAGGTGGATTCTGCCACCACATGACCTTTTATCATGACCTTTCTTCCTTGTCCTCCAGCATATCCTCCATCGATTTTATTGATGGTTCCTCCTCGTCGGACCGTTTAGATTCATCGTATGTCCCCGATTGTTTTAAGTTTAATTTCTTGTTCGACATCTTGTGTTGATTGATATACAGGCAACTTTGGGAATTTCGTTTCGTCGGTATCTGTATAGATTTAGTTCAAATTTTCTTTTTAATTTTGTATGTAATCGATTTTTAGAAGAATATTTCCGAAGTAGTAAAAACTATTTTTCGTTATTTGTTAAAAGAGTCGACAGTAACAATAAATCCTTTATCGAAGTAAGCTCTCGTGCGTTAAACAGTACCTTGCGTACATGCAGTAAGTGTGCAAGAATTCTCGCAATGGCCTTTTTGCATATATAGGACTATTTAATTTCATGATTGAAACTTTAACATACGTAAGTTATGTTTATTAACTATCTAGTTGGTTGTATTAAGTGTATATTTTTTTGATAATATTATCTGTTTATGAATTATCTATTCTAGATGGTCTCATACTGTGCCTGTTTCGTTCTATATTGTTTTAAATGATTCTGATTGGTTATATAAGTGTATTTTCTCCAAATTATCATTAAATGTAATCATTGTGTGTGTGTTCTTTCTAATAATATCGATGGTCTAAAACATGGTTCATTTATAATATATGGAATATTTTATTACATGTTAGGTATGTTTTATCTTTTTGTTGATGTTTAGTATGTCCTTTTGTTATATTGTTTAGTTATACAAAACGTATAATATGAATAATATTAAAAATTTTATATTTTAATATGTAGTCTTACACAATTAATTTATCAATCTCATTAATAAAATTGTGTTTTAATTTTTAGATGGTCTCTTACACTTTCTGTTTCGTTCTATTTTGTCTTACTTATTTCGGATTGGTCATATAAGTAATCTTTCACCAAATTATAAAATCATAAAACAATTTCCTGAATTTGTATAATTGAAGCACGTATAAATAATGTGTTAAAATTTCATTTATTATTATAATTATTTCAAAATTATACAGCTGTAGATATAGTATGAAAGTAAGCAGAAAAATGTCAGTGTAACTGCTCATCATCGTCATAGATCCATTCACTTTCTGACAGTATAAGATTCGGCATCAGGCAGATAGACGTTACTCGCCCCACCTATTTTCCTTCTCTCACAAGCATTTACTGGTATTCTTCGTCCACCATCACCAGCTTATTTAATAACATTTTTATTAAATTTACACACACATATGCATGTTGTATATGCTTGTTGTATTCTGAGATTAATAAAATCTTAAATTATTTTGGTATTTAGCCCCTCAGGCACTCCGAGGAGGTGTGATAATGCTTTGATGGGATGGTTTGATTGTAGTGCAGGTTTCAAGTTAGTATAGTTCAAGATTCAAAAACACACTACTAATATGCCACTCATCGGTGGAAAAGTAAATATAGCTAAATCCTTGGAATATTGTATTAAAGAATTCGACTCTTTTCCTTCTATCTGTTGACCTTGTAAAAAATGGTATATTAATAAAAGTAGAAAATGTAATTTATCCACATCAATAGGCAACTCTTGCCTCAATGCGTAGCCCTGCTCACCGCTGTCAATATTTGTTTGTGTGTCATGTTTCAAACTAATTGTCATGTCCGCGGCATCGAACAATTTTAGACAATTCGAGAGTAAAGTTTTAAAATAAAATGCTAAGTCCGGAGAGAGAAGGGGAGCGATTGCAAATACGACTATTTGTGTCGAGAGGTGGAAGCAGAATGAAATTCAGCTGTAAAAGTTTCTCTATTTATATTTGAGGTGTGGGGGATCAATCTGCAAGTAGCAAAATCAAGCTGAGTGAACTAGACTTAGACAAAATCCTCATTGAAATCATCGTGCAATATATGGCTATAATACATCGCAATAGTAAAAATCAATATGAAAACTTGAAAATATCATATTACTTACGAATATTGTTAAATAGTATAAACAACTAGTTTTATGTTGGTGAGTCATAATATCAAGTTTGGTTGTTATAAGTTGTAAACATCAAATGTTATAGGCGAAAAACAAAAGTGACAATAATTTAACTATAAAATAAATATAAAATTATATATATATATTTAACTCGGCAAATTCCACCCGATTTTCAAAAAATTGACGCTGACTCATACCTATTACACATTTATATCTATTACATTTTATTTTATTATGTACATTTTTTTTAGTAAGGTTGTAGTTAGTTTGTTGTACAGGTGACTTGGTAATGGATGTTTCAAAGGAAAGATAGTGTAAAACAAATATTATAATTATATATCTAAATTTATGTCGTAGACTATTTCACGAAATTGTCCCGTTGAAAAAAATCAAAACGTTTGATTTTTTGTAACATTTTACACTATGCATGTGTGGTTTTCGCATATGTGAAGGTGGGGGGATCTAGAAAGACTCATTCCCTACTACTCTCGTCGCATCACATTTTTGATTAGTGGTAGTATTTATGCCAGTATCTATTACTGTTACGAACAATATTCTCACTATGCTCGGTCACAAGGTAAAGTCAATTCATCTTTTTATTAAGTTAATAAACTCACTGGTTATTTATTGTCAGGCAGTCTTCAGCCCATGCTGAGTCTATTTTGATAAAATACTTTTTCTATTAATAAGATTGCACTGAGTCCACAGGTACTTTTTTTACTCGTCAGAACACATTTTACAGATACAATAATTATATTAACAATAATAAATGTTAACCTTTGCTTTACAAGTGGCTTATATACTCTGATAACTTTATCTAAATATTTTTCAACTATACCCAAGCACTTGGAATAAAATCCTTGTGTTGAATATGTATGTTGTATTTATTGTTTAATATCTTTTAATTGGTGCACGGTTTTATTGAGCTAATATTATATTATATTTAAATCATTTAAATCAAAAAATGATATACACTAAATGGAAATCGATCAATAAAATTATATCTTTTAATATCTGAATAAGTGTACTCTACGGAGCTTATTATCCGACATAAAAACAATAATATATTTATCTAACTTGAAAATAATCAATATAGCTTATTCTCCTTCGGATATATTTTATATTATTAAAAAATCATATTTCAATTCCTTATTTTATTCAGAAATCACAGATTCTTTGCATTGCAACATGTCTTTTCACGACTTTAATTTTTGAAATTCCACAGATAAATATAAATTACTTATCATATAGGCCTACTAAGTAGGTATTATGATTGTTTATGTTTTACACATTCATTAAGTATAATTAATCGATTAATTAAAGATTCCCTCGATTGCATAAATTTAAGTTTGAACAAGTATCGTGTACACTGTTACGATGGTGCCAATCACATGATTTATCTTAAGAATGGTGTGTTAAAGTCACCAAGCTTCCAGAGCATGGTGGGAACATTCATTTCGTACATTTATTTCAAAACCCACTATCTTAAAAACATTTTCAATTTATTTTAGCTTACCATTGCATTAATTAACATTATGAATTACTTTTGAGCAAGTCGTGGCCGGCTTTTCTGAGATTTCCGTTCACTGTTGCTTTTGAGAAGGACCTTCCTAACTTTCTGACAGTATCGCTTTCGAGGATGCTCTGCAGAAATTATGCTTCCAAAATCTTCATCATCTTCAGATTTGGACGACACTACCTTGAAATCCGATTTATCGTTACTTTCATCTTTGGTCACTCCATGAATCTGGACAAGACGTCTACGTAACCGAGATATCTTCTTTCCGCAGATTTAACATTTTGAAAGAAGTGCGCGTTTTGCTTTTTGTACCACGCATTTTCAGACTTGAACTTTAGAAGTGAAATATTCCATGTCAGGATGCAAACTTCTAAAGGGCTTTTTTATTGTTTGACTCGTATATTCTTTATGACACACATAGCATGTCACCTCTGGAAAAGAAAGCAGAATATAAGCACTAATAATACTTTTAAATAATGTATAATTTGAGAGAAATGTTTTATGTTTCATTACTTATCTATCCTGGCTTTAAAAAAGTTGAACAATTATATCAATGTATTTTATATATTGGAATCAAAAGAAAATATACAGTTTGCATATTTTATGATTGCAAAACTATATCTTTGAATGCCCTGGTCAATATTAAAAGTTTATATAAACATAAATAATTAAATAATGAAAAATTAGACATGCTACAGTGAAAATCAATTCATCATCAGATGGAGAATAACATTTTATACACATTAAGATTAAAAATGGAAAGAAATATATACATCATTGCATATTTTATGACTGAAATACTGTATATTTCAAGTCCCAGTACATATTAAAAGTTTCTATAGGTACACATAAAGGATCAAATATTAATTTAAAAAAATTTCTTTAGTAAAAATTGGTTAACATAAAAATATCCTATTAACAAAAAGTTAAAATACTCGTAATTTTTTTCTATAGTACCTAAATTATATATATTTTCAAATATACTTTTTTTTAATTAACAATTTAAAAAATGGTCTGAAACAGTCTACTAAAGTAAAAGGAAGTAATAATAAATCAAACAAATAAAACTAATAAACTAATTAATACTGAGTATTATTGATTAATACTAACACATTAAATAAATATGTGATTTAATGTCCACATAGATGTATAATTACTAAAATATATCGATGTGTCTAAATATACCATAAGCCTGTCGACTCTAAATATTGTTATAATTTATTTCGTGTTTACTAACTGTCAGTAAAAGACTTTTATATACAACTTATAAATTACATTATATTACTAAAATAGCGTAAACTAAAACATACTTTTCTTGTTTGACTGGACATTGAATAACTATTGAAATAAAAACGAATATAATAACGTGATTGTTAAAATTACTAGGTAAAGTTTTTATAAAATAATGAAATAAATTAACAAGCTAAAACAATATTTTTGGATTGAATAAAATTGATTATATTCTATTTATAATTAAGAATTTAGTACATTAAAAATTCTAAAATTTTGTTTAAATATAATTTTATTATTATAGAACAACTTACTTTTGTTTAATTAGTTAGATTTGTTAAATAAATATATTATATAGTGAGCATATAACGTACGCATCTTATCAAAATCGCTATAACACATTCAAGTTTACACTTTTGACTAAGAAAATCATATTCTTTATGTCTCTCTAACATATCAAAATAAAATTATATAGGCAAAACAAATATAACAAACAATTTCATATAACTATGAGTAAAAATTAATTTTTATATATTCAGTACTATTAGAAGGCATACTAATTAAAAAATCGTGTTCTACGTATTCGAATTGATATAAAATAATGTTAGATTAATATATATAGGGCTATTAGAAAAATATTCATAATAATTATCAGAAATAAGTCAGTACCGAATATAACAGACTGACGTCATTTATTTTGACGATTTTATAAAAAGTTAAACAAAATATTCCAATTTTTTTTTCACCAAATAACTTATTTGAGTATTGGTTTATGAATTACAAAATATGAAATGATTTGAAATGTACCCAAGTAACCACAAAAGTTCAATTGACGTATGTTGAAATATTTTTTGAAAAAAATTCGGCGCCCGGATTTAAAGCAATTCAAAAGACGTCCGTTTTACTGCTTTTTTTATCCGATTTTAGCGCAGTTGTACATTATGAACGTCCTATGAATGTCATATATGAACTCAATTTTATTCAACATATATTATATTTAAATTTGATCTTTAATAATTAAATTGCTGCACTGTTAAATATAACGAAAAACTATTGTTCTTGCAATATATAAATAAATTTATAAATATATCAAATATTAAAATACATAAATATATAATAATATTATATAATAAATAAGCGATAATATATAAATAAATATTATATATATAATAATAATGTCATATAAATAATAATAATAATAATAATAAATAAGTAATACACAATAATAATAATGTAATAAATGATATAACATAAATATAAAATAATAAAAAATAAATAATAAATAATAGTAAAAATTGTAATAAATAAAAATAAACATTTTAATAAATAAAAATTTTAATGAAAAAAAAAAAATTTAATTAATAAAAATAAAATTTAAAAAAAATAAAAATAAAAATGTTAATGAATAAAAATAAAAATTATACTGTATTATAATTATAATGAGTAATAACTTTTTTTATTAAAAATAATAATAGAAAGAACAATAAACAATAATAAAGATAATTAGTTAACAATAATAAAGATAATTAGTTAACAATAATAAAAGACAATATTAAGTATATCACTGTGTAAAATTTTATTTATACAGTGCGGCGTACTCCGAAAATTTGCAAAGGAGGGCACAATTTGGTTTGGTATCAATTAACGAAATATAAACATCACACATTTTTTAGCACTTTTTTAAACAATAGAAATGCAGGAATGCAAAAAATCGATAAATTTACTCCTGAAATGAAATTTCAATAAAAAGTTCTATTTGTAAATATTTTTTTATTTATATCGACTACCTATAAATAGTTCAAAATACTACAAGTCCATTTAGTCGCATATAAACCATATATTATATTATATGTATGCCGGGTATTTAATGAATTATAATAAACTGACATTTTGACATTATTTTTCTTGTTACAATATAATATGACTTTAGCGGTGTGTAACAGTCAACAAAATCTTAGAGATTTCCACACTGAACCTTTAAGTCCGCCATATACACTACAATTCAGTCATATACCAACAATAGTTGCTCTCTATGTACAGTGAATGAGTCAAATGAACTATAGAGGGTAGCTAGTGGATTTTTCTACTTGGCACTACAATGTAATAATGCTTGCGAAAACCGAAAGAAATATTACAGATAGCTTATTTGTATATTATCTGTAAAAGAAATATTCAAATTATTTTAATAGATACAATAAAATTATAAATTATTTCCATAAATTGAATGAAGTTAAACTACTACTAATACTTAGTAAATAACATACAATAAAACACATATTATCAGCTCCAAATGAGCTATATTTGTATATTTAGTTATTATTATTATTATTTTTTAGGTTGTAGGCCTAATAATAAACTAATTTTTGTTGTATGTATGTCTTTATTTTCCCATATAATTTTTACTATTCAAATATTTCAATATTGTAAGCATGTCCATTGCTCATATTCCTTACTTTGATCCGTATTTTATTATGAGTTTTAAAATTATTTTCTTTTAAACGTTTGACAAATGTGAAACCTAATATTATGAATTTTTGTTTTATATTTTATTATAATTATAATTATAATTTACATATAAAACTGTCTTATTTGATTATATTTTTTCCGGTTATTTTTCGTAATTGAATACATATGTTATAAACTTTTTTGTAATTTCTATTCAGACGTGCAGCTAAAAATTATGTTAAATTGCGATACAATAGAATACAAAAAATAAATGTAATTGATTACATATAACTGTAGGATATGTTGTAAGGGTTTGTTGCAATCAAATATTTACATGTGCACCGACGAGATGTAACCATTGTACAAGCACTTATCTTATTTTAGGAAAGAATTTTTGTTTTTAAGTTAAAAAAAATATATATATTTAATTCTACAAATAAGTAATCAACAACAAAGCAAAGACATTGAGAATATAATAGAATAGGGCTGATAAGTTGGAGGAGACTTCATTGGTTATAGACATTCCATTAAATAGAGCTACATTGTATTTATAAGTTGTGGTAAAGCGACATTGTTTAAATTGGGTCTCAATTAATATACCTTACATAAGTTTTGTATAGCATATATATTACCTACGTGTATATCCCAATCTGGTGATTTTCACACAATTTAGATAAGCCACCAGTAGTGGCTTATGCGCCCAATGTGGAAGTAGCAGATGTTTAAAAACTAACATAGTCTGCTAGATCATTAAATATAGACGCACATGTGTATACACGATTTATAGATCATATATCATTTTTGTAAATATTTAAAAAAACTTTGAACTCGAACTATGAAAGTCCACTACTATGATTTGACAGAAGGCTGCGGTTATTTTTACATAAGAAGTTTATAATGAACTCAGGTGATGTAAATATAGTTAAATTTGTGCAACTCCTCATGAGTTGTATAAGAAGAGTTGATTCTGGCACACCACTTGACCTTTAACTATGACCTTTGACCTTTGAACCCCACCCCACACTTATTTTACGATCCGGATCATTACGGATCACAAATACGTCAAATTCTTTCATTGGTTATATCTTTTTAGGTTATTAACCTATGACAACCAAAGTTGTTATAATGACTCGACTCACAAATATAAGATTAATAATGTTTATACTACTTATAAATATTTGTATGTAGTATATAACCTTAATAATTTTAAATAATGTCAAAATACATTATAATCTTAATATTTAATTATAAATAATGTTTTTAGACCGTCTTTTAAATTTTGAACGAAAAATGACGTAATTGTGACGTCATTTTTGTTTTTAACCTATAACTGTTGATGTTTACAACTTATTACAACCAAACTTGGTATGATGACTCACCAACATAAATTAAATCTTTTATACTACTATTTTTTTGTAAGTAGTATAAATTGTTATTACTTTTTTATATATTTGTTTTTACATAGTAAAATAAAATTTAATAGATAGACAATTAGAATAGCTATGGGCTAGCGTCTATTTTATTTAAATCACTTGAAATTTAACGAAGATATAGACATTTCAGTGATTTACAGCTGATTATATCTATATTTGGTTATATATTATAGTAGAATGAAATTAAATATATAGACTAGCAGAATACCTATGAGTCAGTGCTTATTTAAAAAAATTAACATTTGATAAAAGTGTAGACATTTTAACGATGTGATGTATTATGGCCATGTATTGCACGATGATATTAATGAGGATTCTGACGTTCACTCAGCTTGATGTTGTTACTTACGTATTGATCTCCCTCACCTCAAGTATAAATAGAGAAGCTTTTGCAGCTAAATTTCATACTGCTTCAACCTCTCGAAATGAACGGTAGTATTTGCAATCGCTATCTTGCTGGACTTATTTTATAATTTTACTCTTTATATGCCCAAAATTGTGACGGATGCTGCGGACGGGACAAACAATTTGAAACATGACGTTCAACCACATATCCACAGAGATAAACAACTCTACGCATTGAGGCAAGAGTTGCGTATTGATGTGGATGAAATGAATTCCTTACTTAGACTAATATACTATAGTTTCACAAAGTCAATAGATAGAAGATGAATAGTGGAATTCATTAATACAATGTTCAAAGGACTTGACTTTGCCAACAATGAGTGGCATAACAGCATTGTATTATCAAATCTTGAGCCATACTTGAAACAAGCTGTACAATCAAGTCATCCCGGCAAAGCATTATCACACCTCCTCGGTGTGCCTGAGGGGCGAAATACTAAAATAATTGAAGATTTTGTTAATCTCAGAATACAAAAATTATAAGCATACGCGGATGCGCATAGGCATGTGTACGTATTACTGTCATTTGTATGTTTACTTTCCTACTCTGTCTATTTCTGTATAATTTTAAAATAATTATAATAATAAATGGCACTTTATCTAATTAATAATATGTGTGCTACATTTATTCAAAATATGAAAATTTGTTTTACGAATTTATCATTTGGTAAAAGTTCACTTATGTGACCAATCGTAATTAAGTAACGTAATATAGAACGAAACGGATAGTGTAAGAGAATCTAAAATGTAAATGAACCATGTTGTAGACTATCGAAATCATTGGAAAACACATATACAATGATTACATTTCATGATAATTTGGTAAAAATTCACTTATGTGACCTATTGGAATTAATTAAAACAATATAGAACGAAACAGACAATGTACAAGATTACCTAAAATTTCAAAAATTATTTTATTTATGAGAATAATAAATTAGTTAAGAAATTAATAAAACATATTTGCGCAAAACGACATATTAAAATATAATATTTTAAATATTATTTCAAATTGTACGTTTTGTATAACAAAATAGTATCATAAAAGGACATTCTAAACATGAAACATAAGATTTGCCTAACATGTAAGAAAATATAAATGTAAGTAAATAAACAATATTGTAAACCATCGGAAATTATTACAAAACACATAAACAATGATTACATTTCATGATAATTGATTAAAAATTATTTAGCCACCAATCATTGTAGCCACCAATCATTGTAGCCAAAAATCATCATAGCTACGAATCATTGTAGCCGGCCACCAATCATTTTAGCCACCAATCATTGTAGCCACCAATCATTGTAGCCACCAATCATTGTAGCCACTAATCGTTGTAGCCACAAATTATTGTAGTCACAAATTATTGTAGCCACTAATCGTTGTAGCCACCAATCATTGTAGCCACTAATCATTATAGCCACCAATCATTGTAGCAACTAATCATTATAGCCATCAATCATTGTAGCCACTAATCGTTGTAGCCACCAATCATTGTAGCTACCAATCATTGTAGCCACCAATCATTGTAGCCACCAATCATTGTAGCCACCAATCATTGTAGCTACAAATAATTGTAGCCACCAATCATTGTAGCAACTAATCATTGTAGCCACCAATCATTGTAGCCACCAATCATTGTAGCCACCAATCGTTGTAGCCACCAATCATTGTAGCCCCCAATCATTGTAGCTACCAATCATTATAGCCACCAAGCATTGTAGCAACTAATCATTGTAGCCACCAATCATTGTAACCACCAATCATTGTAGCCACCAATCGTTGTAGCCACCAATCATTGTAGCCTCCAATCATTGTAGCTACCAATCATTATAGCCACCAATCATTGTAGCTACCAATCATTGTAGACACCAATCATTGTAGCCACCAATCATTGTAGCCACCAATTGTTGTAGCCACCAATCATTGTAGCCACCAATCGTTGTAGCCACCAATCGTTGTAGCCACCATTCATTGTAGTCACCAATCATTGTAGCCACTAATCGTTTTAGCCACAAATCATTGTAGCCACAAATCATTGTAGCCACAAATCATTGTAGCCACAATTCATTGTAGCCACAAATCATTGTAGCCACCAATCATTGTAGCCCCCAATTGTTGTAGCCACCAATCATTGTAGCCACCAATCGTTGTAGCCACCAATCGCTGTAGCCACCAATCGTTGTAGCCACCAATCATTGTAGTCACCAATCATTGTAGTCACTAATCGTTGTAGCCACAAATCATTGTAGCCACTAATCGTTGTAGCCACAAATCATTGTAGCCACTAATCATTATAGCCACCAATCATTGTAGCCACCAATCGTTGTAGCCACCAATCATTGTAGCTACCAATCATTGTGGCCACCAATCGTTGTAGCCACCATTCATTGTAGCCACCAATGATTGTAGCGACTAATCGTTGTAGCCACAAATCATTGTAGCCACTAATCATTATAGCGACCAATCATTGTAGCCACCAATCATTGTAGACACCAATCATTGTAGCCACCAATCATTGTAGCCACCAATCAATGTAGCCACCAATCATTGTAGCCACCAATCATTGTAGCCACCAATCATTGTAGCCACCAATCATTGTAGCTACTAATCATTGTAGCCACCAATCATTGTAGCTACCAATCATTGTAGCCACCAATCATTGTAGCCACCAATCATTGTAGCTACAAATAATTGTAGCCACCAATCATTGTA
>JAUZND010000379.1:0-14192 GCA_034780555.1 Coelogynopora nodosa | reverse complement strand
GTAGGGGGGGGGGTAGGGGGGAGTAGGGGGGGGGTCATGATCAATTTTTATCCATGACGCATAAATCTATTTATAGGTGTGCCAGAATCCACTCTTCCTATACTACTTATTTGCTTATATTTTTGAATTATGCTAAAATAAGAAGCTACGATTATATTTAACTTATTATTTATTATAATATATTGAATATGTTTGAGTTGGCTTCGGCTGAATTAAATTTATAATTATAGCATGAAATGCTATTTTTGGGTATTGTATGCATTTTCTATTTATGAAATAAATTCTATCATACAAAAAAAAGAATTTTGGTGGATTTAATCAATATATATTCCTTATTTTTTTACAAAAAAGGAATCGTGAAAGGTTTCAAAAATAGAATTACTTTCAACAGTATGTATATCAAAGCTAGAAGTTATATCTTTGGTAATATATATTTTTGATGTGGTGTTGATAAGATATACTGTATACGGTGTAATTAAATTGAATGTGTAGTATGATTTGTTGTAACCATTTAAAATTTTTACATCTAATTTTTTTATGTTAAAATAGGCTGGATCAAAAAGTATGTTGTGTTTTACGCATTTTTAATTTTATTAAAATAAAAATTTTAACATTAATTATTAAATTTAATATCAGTTATGTGTATTTTTATTAACAGCAGCATAACGATTGAGCAACAACTCATAGATTATTAAAAATACTCCTAATTAAATTTTCATAGGATACAATTGTTTTACAGTAGTAGACTAGATTAATATAACGTTATGTATTAAAGAAAGCAATGTTTATAGGTAAGTGTATAATAATATGAGGCTAATGGTGGCAAGTTAAACTCTATTTTTGAACAATCCGAACTCTACATGGTTGATGTACTATTATTATTTTCTTTTTTAAATGCATATTATAGTTGCATACTTTTTTTCTGATTACCATTATTTATATGTATACACATGTTATTATTTGTATTGTTACTATTTATGAAAAAAGGAAAAATGGCTTTGCTGATGGTATTTAAATACAGGCAAAATAAATTCATAAAGCTTCTCATCAACAGCATGAATCACTGAGATGAACCAACCAGAAATACCACGACACAGTATTACAGTCTTACGGGCTGTCACTAGGCTTGAACTTTCGAAAAAGAACATTTGCAATATTGCATCAAAAAATAGATATATTGTGTTAGATTTAATGCCTTAATGTAGAATTATTATTGTTTAAAATATAAACGAATACATCAACTGAAAATGAACAATAGAACATAGGTGAGCAGACCGGAGAGGTAATATCATGTTTTTTATGAGTGGACGAACAGGTGTATTCACCCGGAATTTATTTTAGAGTTAAAATCAATATTCGAGCAGCTGGTTATGTTATAATACAGTATGTTCCAGATAAAATTGATTATATTGTATATAAAACACATCTAAAATTGCTAACTTAAAAAAATATCTGTCAAGAACACATGGCGGTTCACAAAGTACCGCGATGTCAAAATTCGCAAATACGCATAGAAAAATGCTAGTATCACAACGCAATATTTTCTAGTGTGTTTTCTCGTTTGATTGTAAAATTTTGATGCACAGTGCCGAATTTAAGTTGAACAATATTTTGTATTAAGAAAGATCTTTTGTGTACTAGATACTCCGCTAAATATTGCCAATAATAATAATGAAACAATTAATAATGAACGATTCATAAACAGTAAAATTTAAACTGGGTTTCAATTTTTGCTTAATTGATAGTTTTCTAAGGATTGATGTTACTATCCAATTGTTGGTTATTTTTATATGAACTTAAGTGAATTATTAATAAATTAAATTTCAAGTTGGTTTCCCTTAATCATACAATTCCCTTATCATAGACTAGAATATACTGCTTCTTTAATGATCACTGTAATATGCATTTATAATGCCCAATAGTTTAAAATCTAAGAAGCAGAAGCGGCTCTAAGAACTAAGGCACAGTGCCTTGACGTCTTGTCTTTTTAGATATTTTAAAACAATTAGGTACTTCTTGCTCCATTTATTAACATTCTTTTTATTGAAAGCGTCCAAATGGGAAAGGTTTCCTCTATTGTACTATTTCGATTAATTAGAATACTTAATTCTGGAAAAGATAAATTCCCTTACAATTTCCCTCTAAACATCTTCAACTATAATCAATTCCAATTCCCATCCCATTCCCAAACAACTATACCATAATTATGATCTTAATTAACATATGCAGGCCTCTATAAAACACTTCTCAGAAACAACGCACTCTATAGAGTGGATTATTTGTCGTATTGGTGATAACCTTGTTTATAAGACAGCTGTCTACGATCTGACAATAAATGATCACCTATGAACTTATCTGCTAAATCTACCTCAGAAAGCAGTATTATCTTAAATGGAACTAATTAAATGTTAAAAAAATTAAAAATCGTGTGATCATTTGTAAGATATACATACATCTACATTCGCATTTTAAGTTCATGTAAATATTCTTTATAATTAGTAAAATTTAGCACATAAGTGAATTGGTTGAAATTCATGCACCTCAGTCTATTAAAACTATGTGTAGAAACTTGTTTCAACCATAAAAGAATTTTCAAGAAACGTAACATGGACAGGTAAAATTAACTTTTACGGGACTAATTTTATAATAAAAATAGTAGTCCTAAGAAATTTTGGAAAACGGTTAATTCATTTCTATATCATCTGTTTTTCACTCTTACACTCTTACCAAAGTAGACAAATTTAAAGTGTTTTATATAAATAAAATTCAAAAAACCAAAAACCCAAAAAATTCAAACCCTTCTATGGGGACACTTCTGTTTTGTCCAACACGTCCGCTCTATATGTTGGAGTTCATTTGAACACCAAACTGATTAGTACTTATTAAATGGCTTCAACGGCTTCATTAATTCAATAGTTCCGAAAAACGTTTTGAGTTTTACTGACAGAAGAGGAAGAATCAACGCTTCTGACTACAATTCTGCAGGAAATAGAAAAAAGCCTATTGAACAATTTGAAATGAAAGTGCAAGACAAAATGATTAAATGTATTAAACAATATAATTATATAAAAAACGAATTACTTATAAATCAGTTATACACAAGAATCTCAAACGATTTAGGGTATTTTTGTGATAACAGAGTGTATCATGATTTAGATTCAATTAAGAACTCACTTAGTGATGTTCTTGAAAATCTGTTAGTATCATTTTTTTATCAAATGTTTAAAAAATAGTTAACGAATATATTAATTTAAATTATCATCTCAAAATGTACACACTGAAGTATTTCTGTTTAATGAATAACTGTTTTATTTTACTTAAAAAAATTAAGTTTTTACTAACTTTAAAATTATATACATAGTTTTAGGTTACGAAAAGAATATATAATTATATCAAATAATGATAATATTAGAAGACGGGTTCAAATTAATCTATCTAGAAATTATGGAATTATTTGGCGATGGCATCGTAATGAGTCACAATTAATATCATGTTGTACTGTTGTTGACAATAAGTCAGTGAACGAACAAGACCGCCATTCACCGCAATACCTGCAAATTCTATTTAATTAATTAAATGGCGAAATAAGGTTAGAAATTGTACAGAGTAACTGAGAACTCGCGATTACATATGTTCGTTACTGTAAGCTTAATCACAAGGCGATTTTCCCAAATATTTTTCTACGGTGGAATTTATTTGAAGTTTTTTTTATGTCCACCAGATTTGTGATATTTATTTAATCAATCTGCAGGGATTTATCAATAAAGACATAGGCAATCCACTTTTGCGACACTGGACCATGTTTTTAGTCATTAAAATTTATAAACTACTCTATTATACATAACATTAAGTTTATTGAATTGACAAGTGCAGATGACAGCGCAAGAGTTAGTTGTAAAAGTCGGAAGCATTACTACATAATATCTAATTACCTCTTCATACTTTAATCTCCATTAAAATCATGGCAATACTGTATGACTAATTACAATGTAAAATAATTGTGAAAATCATTAAAAGTACTTGAATGATTAATTGCATCATTATAGAGTACCTCACATTAATTTCTAGGCAGCACAATCGAATACGATGGCCTCGACTTAGTTAAAATCCTCTTTGAAAACAACCTAATAAGTAAATTAAAAATGCAAGTAAACCTCTAATCTATTTGTATGTAGAACAATCGAACGCAGCGACCTTGATTTAGTCAGAATCCCATTGAAATTACAGTGATCAGACATTATATGACTGCAATACATTGTATTAGAAAAAATCAATAAATGTACTTGCATGATCAATTACTATTATTAGACTGCCTTTGATATATTTGTAAGTAGCAAACTTGAAATTAATGAACTTGAATTAATTAGAATCCTATTAGTATAACAACATTTAATTGAATTAGAATAAATCAAAAAATTTACTTGAATGATTAACCACCATTATAGTACTTTTGATAAATTTGAAGTAGAAATATCGAACTCAGTGACCTTGAATTTACGAAAAATTAACCTTACTTTGTTCAAATCGGTTACATTGGCAATATGTGTTATGATTAAGGGCAGCTGGGAGTGCTTTTGGGGCACGGGTTAGGGATGGTATAGAAGCGGGGTAGTGTGTTGGAGGGGTGGGAGTGGGGGTAGATTTGGCAAGAGGGGGATGACGTCATTGGTCAGATATCTACATTCCCATACTACTAAACATATAAAAAATTACCATTATGATCATTACAATATGATAAAATAACTAATGTCTAGTAATTTGAATATCAAAGATGAAACAATTGTGCTTTAAAATTGCATGGTGACCCTTACCTTAAACTCTGTGATACAATGAAATGAAAAAAAAAAAAATGGTTTTAATTGTAGTATTGTAGTTAGGTATTTAAAGTGAAGGTTGATCATATCGTTAAGTAAATGTTGCCAAATTTGGTAGTGCAGTAGTGATGCATTAGAAACTCTACACATGGATGCGAGATATAAATTTAAATATATACAATATATATTGTACATAATTGTTTTTAGTTTGAATAATCGAATTTACTAATACGAGAGACCAAATATTAGTTATAATTTTAATCGATTCCAAATCACAAAAACACAAAAAAATTATTATTTAATCGACTGTTTTGAAAAAATGCTAAATATTGTTATATATTTTTGTTAATTTTAATTAAAGTTTCACATAACAATATCACTTAATTTAATTAAATATCTAAAGCTATCTTATGGCTACGTGTATAAATAAATGAGATCCATTTGCGTTTTATCGTATTGTTAAGTGAGTACAAATAAAGAGATTCTACTAAAGCCTATAATATGTATGGTATTTAAACAACTCCCCCCATGTCGCAAGAGAGAGAGAAAGAGAGAGAGAGAGAGAGAGAGAAAGAAAGAGAGATATGTTTGAACCTTCGAAGCAGAAACTATCTGTATACACTTAAATTCGGATCACGCAAGGAAATTAGGGGCAACCTTTAACTCAATCAATCTGCGAATTTGCAATCAGCCTTCCTTCTTAAGATAAAGCTAACACTAAATAAAGTAAGTCTAGATAAAATGGTCAATCAGTCGTCAGAATTATAACATTCAGTAAGCAGTTTGCTGACTAAAATATCAAAATCGTGTTTTCTAGTAAAAATAATTACTATTTTATCTTAAATTTATTTGTTAGGCAAACAGTAAATAGTTCTATATTATTCTTAGAGAAATTTCTACCTTTCTGCTTTACAAATTATGAATCCATTATAAATCCAATACAATATAATAATGATTAATTGTTAAACTTGTATTTATTAAATATCAGAAACAACTGAACATTAAAAATAACAATTTGTTATTTACACTATTCAGCATGTATATATCAATTTATAATATTATAAAAACTCAAATTTAAATCAAAACTTCAAATATTAAGACACAGATAATGGTATAGGAGTTTGTTCATGATTTATATATAATAATAATGATACAATTTTTAAAATTTTTTAAAAGCATTCTAAAAACCAGTATATTGAATTTATATGAAATTATCTCCAAAGGTGCAGTGGTAGAAAATCATTAACAAAATAACTTAGAGACAGCCACAATAAAAGCGGCCTGTAGAATTTGAATTACAAACACCGAAAAAATAACAGACTTGCCACACTATAGAATTTAGAAGCTTCAATAAAAAATGCATTTTTAAAATATTGACGACTATTTTCTATTGTTTTGGCAAATATTTGTAATTTTAATCTTTTCATGTGAAAATAAATTTGCATGAGTTTGTTTGTTTCTATGTTTATACATTACAATAATACAGATGATCTTTTTAGAATGATAGGATATTGTCAATCGTTTTAGGTTATTTGTATTTATCAATTTAGAAAATGATTAAAGCATATAAGCGTTATTATACCGTTATTTGTATCGTTATTATGTAATAAAAGAGTAAGCAGGTAATAAACTCTTTCAGTTGATTTTTATTTCAAGCAGTGCATTTCTGATTGATGGTTGTTCTCAATATTCTAATTAATCAGAAGTCTATATTTAACCCAAATTGACTGCACATTTTTATCGATATGATATAAACATTTGAGCTTTAGATTTAATTTGATTCGCTGCCAGGATATTATTTGTCATAAATACTCCGACAGATGTTATATTAAACAGCGTATTATTTTGCTTGCTAGTATTCACTTTATCATGTAATAATAACATTCTTACCGTTACTTATACCGTTACATACTGTATGTCAACTAAAATATTAAATGAAAATGTTTGGCAACTTATATGTAACCTTAAAAGAATGCTTTATTTAACAATGTATGTTGCTAGCTATAATAATATCAATTATTATTATTATATATTTTGCGAGAAAGAGGATAGGATACAATTTACTAAATGATAGTATTTATTATTTATTTGATACTAAATGGCACTTAAATTAGATGTATATAAATACTTTGTGTATATTAATAGTTATATGCTATGCATTATGTAAATAATTAATTATCAATGTAGATTGAAAAATATGGCAGACAAAAGAAATTACGCGTGGCTGACATTAAATTTGATAGTATAAGGCAATAGGGAGCATATCATTTTTTATATTGTAATGCTTGTTCCTCGGCTTCGTATTTTTCAATGTGAACATAGGAACATAACATATTTCCGAAAATAAATACTTATTTGTATTTTCAATTTATTATTCTTTTAACTTACGTTCCCTTTTTGTTGACCTTTTAGCTTGCTTTCGTCCCTGTTGGGGTACATATTTTTTCCAATTTTCTAAAATTTTATGAGGTATATCTTATTATTATTATTTTGATTATGATAGTAGTTAAGAACGTTTGACTCTGCAGCACTTTGTCCAATTTCTAGGTCATGTACTGGCAGTGACGTAATTGAAACCGAAACTGAAAGTGAAACCGAAACTAAAATAAAATGTGTATAAGGAGGTAATGTTTAAAGAGAAATCATTCTTCACTTTTTATTTTAGTTACGTCACTGCCAGTACATGACCTAGAAATAGGACAAAGTGCTGCAGAGTCAAACGTTCTTAACTACTTATATGATTATTATCATACATTATTTTTTTAGACCTTGATCTTCAGTTTTAATTTGTTTTTGTTTTTGATATCTCACACGTACTCAAAACGTAAAATATAGAATAATACAATAGCTACTATATAATATGCAAGTGAAATATTAAAAAAATTAAAATCATTATTAGTTTTAACTTGCAAGCCACATTTGTATAAATCGTTTCGTAAGAGAACAAAATATTGTTATTTTATTTACTATTAAAATAAGTTTTTTAGAATGAAAATGAAACAATATTGAATGGTGTCTTTCTTCTTGAAACTGTCTCACATTTAATATTGTGTATCAATTTTAATGTTTAATACAACTGATATAACTGTTATTAGGCGACTCTGAGATTTTTTGTTGTACCAAATGAATCCATATCTCATTTTAGTTTTTATTAATTTATCAATGTTTCGTAACGTTGAACCCTGCATTATGTAACATAACATTGTGCGTGTATTATTATGTGTAATAAATAACAAAGATTCCATAATACTCTATAATAAATAGAGTCTCGTGGAGTTTCTAATAGCAGAAAAATGTCAAATTGATGCTAGATATTTAACAATTTTTAACTGATTTGGTTTCGTATTTATTATTCCATGCATAACACTTGTTACTCGAAAATTAATATTTCTAAAATAAATGTAGTTTAGCGGTAGTATTATATAATCAACTTACTATAGGCACGTAATTCAAGGTGGTTAATATGTGTAATTTATTATTTTTAATGTTATTAGTGACATCTTGTCACAAAATGACTTCATTAAGTATATTTTTGAATGATTTGATGTTGAAATCTGATTGATTATTTAATAAAACATTATTTTCGTCTATTTATATAACACTTCGTGCAAAAAGTTTCTCCGTTATATAGCATAATTAGCGATAAATATAACATGGAATAAGACATTAAAATGACATGGTTTAATCTATAATACAATATAATTACCATAACTACTATTATTGTGGCTTGTTGCTAACAATTAAAAATGAAACATAGTAACATAACAAAATGTTACGATTAGTAACAGAAAGTGACACATGATTCTACATATTCATTATTCATGAAATAAGAATTTTCAATCGAAAATTCTGAAATTCTGAAAACTCTAAAAACTCCGAAAACTCTGAAAGGAGTTGAATTTTTTGAATATAATTTTGCATATGTAAAATTCAATAAACAACTAAGTTATTGCATCAAAACATTTGAAAATACGAAAAAATTCAAATCCGAGGATTCTGACCCTTTATGACTTCCAGACCTTCAATAATCATAAATTTAACTTCCATAATAGTATACATTCTATAAATATTTAGTGCTTACATGATTTTTTTACTTGCATCAATTGAAACTATTTTACGTTAATTTTTTTTATTAATGCTTGTTATAAATAATCCTTTTGACTAAAATTTAAGATCATTTCACTCAAGTGATAAGAATTGATTTTTTGTTTTATTATTTCAAAATTTCAATGTTATAGTGAGAGTAAAACAATAATTTTTTTACAAAAAATATATAACTTTTAAAATATTTGACTGATTAAGCTGAACACTAATATACTATTGTCTATGTTCTGTTTCGTCATTTCTGAATAATGAGCAAAACAAAACAAAACTAATATTTTTCATTTTGATGAAGTTACTAATGTTCAAACATTCGATAAACCACTATCGAAAAATATTATGTTTAGAAGAGATATCCAAAATATGTTAAGTTTATTTGAAGAATAATCGAAATTTTTGTGTTTGAAAGCTTGCGCAGAGTATATTTCAATTCGACCTATAAATTCGACTCTTCGACTCTATAAATTCGTAAATAAATTAGTAACTAAATTTAAATTATATAAAACATATTACAATCTACATTCTATAGAAAAAAGTAGTTATTAATGAAGATTTATAAATGATCATCCGTTTTATGTGAAGATTCAATTATGTGGCATTGTAATATTATAGCATAATATATTTATCCAAAATAACTATTGCTTTAGTAATTATGGGCATATATAATTTCATATAACACACTTTATTTACAAAATATAAGGACTTCATATTTATTTAAAAATAAATTCACTAACATTCCATAATTTAAGATTTAGATTTTTCGCCGAATATATTTTATATAATCAATTTATATACAATCATCAACATACTAGTTCAAGCAGTCCCACACCACTGAATCAATAGTTATGATTTTTTTATAGTTCACAATTTATTCACAATATCAGATAGTTCAAAGAGATGATGTTTGATCTATAGCACTAAACTATTTTTATTGATCATTATAAATTTGATATATTATATATTTTTAAATTCGCTATCGTATATATATATATATATATATATGTTATTTTAATGTTTTAAACTTGTAATTCCATTATATATTTTTTAACAGGAATCTCCTTTCGACCATTGTGTTATAATCTCAACATGAAATCTCTCAACTAACAGGAATCCTCTTTTGTATAACTATTGCTACCTCTCCAAGCAATTTGGAAGAATCTAAGTAGAAACTCCTACAGTCACCAGATAATAGAGTTAAGATTTGTGGACTGAGAAATACAGATGAATGAAAGCAGTTTTTTTATTTATTTGTTATATAAATGTGATAGGTAAATGTATATGTAAATGTATATATAAATGTATATATATATATATGTAAATGTATATGTAAATGTTATGTAAATGTATATGTAAATGTAAATGTATATGTATTGTAAATGTATATGTAAATGTATATGTAAATGTAAATGTATATGTATATGTATATGTATATGTATATGTATATGTATATGTAAATGTAAATGTATATATGTAAATGTATATGTATATGTAAATCGATAAATATATATATATGTATATATGTGTAAACAATTAAAGATAAATAAAATAAAGAAATGTATAAATGTATAAACATATTTTTAAAAAAGTATATGTAAATAATTTATATAAATTTTTAAAAACTGTTGTAATTTTTAACATATATATTTATAAAAGGTGTTTATTTTATAAATTCTCTTCACATATTTGTATGAACGACAGACTTGGGTGGAAAGACGACTAGCATAATGTTTACAATTAATAAATTGCCTCCCTGTATAAGTGTGCCTAAGAAATGAAATCAAGTATTACACCACTTAATATAGTCATTTTAATTTAACATTTTCTGTTTTTTCGCATTTTCTTTAGATCTGATATATTTTTCATTGATTTTAGATTTTTAAATCACATTTTTCTATCAAAGGTTACGCTAACTTATATTTTATAATGGTGCACCGCCTGGGAATTTCAAATCTTATTATTATCATTTACTGAAATGATACCTTAGTAATTTAAAGGGTTTTAGGTAATAAATATTGCGATATTAGTGGGACGTGTAATCATATCATCATAATGGATATAATCTAACATTTTTTAATAGGAAAAATGATTATACGTGCCGCACATTTAATCTCATACAAGAAGAGATGCAGAATAAGGTGCAACCAAGGTACATGATCAATGGGTGCAGGTATAGCCATTGGGTGCAAAATTAAGCAATGATTATTCTAAATTAATTTAAATTAATTTAATAATTTATATTGTCTATAAACATGATCATCAACATGGTCAATCAACAAATCTATATTAGAAGAATAAATATTTGTGGCGGAAAATAATTAATACTGAGATGATTTATACTGCGAAATGACCTATTCATTGAAAACAAGTTCATCTATGCATAATCATTGTGAGAATAGCATAATGCCTATTTTAAATTGATATATCGTATTATAAATATAAAAATAATTTTTTGATAAGGTGTTTTAACTACGATAAAGCGTGCAAATTTTTTGTCTCATGATTTGTACTTCAGGGAACATGTTAGAAATAGAATCTAAAGTGACAAGCTGTGCGTGGTTGGCTAATCTTATCATAAGTTGAACTTATGATGCGGCCGGTAATAAGAGAACCAGCTCGCTCTTTTGACATTTATCAAATTCGTTAGTAGCTATATTTATTAAATTAGGCTTTTATATTTTTCAATTTTTTTATTTTCAAACTTTCTTATTTTTTAATATCCCTGTAATTGTTGTATAGATTCTCAACTGTAAACGCATATCAATATACAGTTAAACTTAACACTACTGTGTAGTTAATATTTTGTAGGATGAATGAGTGACCATCCCCTTCTATAGCATAAAATAAAACAATACTCTAACAACTAAATAGATTGGCCGTTTTCTTTTGGAATCAGTGGCAAGCATTCTATTGCGGTATATTAGTAATGCAATTACTGATACAGTTCTTTTAAATAAACGTCCTAAGCGTTAGATTATTGAAACATGCATTAATCTTTTTTCTACACACTCTACAAACTTTTTTTAATAGATTTAAAAAAATATATTTTTTAGATATTTAAAAAAAAGTATTTGTTATATTTCTAGTAAATACATACATGACACTTTGGATATGGATAGGCTACTGAATAATGATTTCTTAGTTTTGTTGTCTTCACTCATTATAATTCAAAAATAAAGATAGAAGCACACACATATTTTGTACTTGTTGAATAAACAGAAGTTTTCCACTCCATTAACAAACTGTTTATTCACTTCTATATTATAATATTCTAAACAATGTCGATTATATATAGATCTAGATAATAATTAAAAATGAAAACACTTCTGTATAGTTGAATCCGTACAGTAAAATCAAAACACAAAAATAGTTTCGGTTTTATTATTAAATAGACCTTTTTCAAGCCAAATTAACAATAATTACAGTTCATTAAAATCATAAAATGTAATTAATTAAATATTAAAAATTTGATTTAAAATAATGAGATTAAAAGAAAAATCAATCAAGCAAAAAGAAATATCGATAAACGTAATAATAACATTTAATCAATTAACTAATTAATAAGATTTCTTATTATACTTGATTTTTATAAATATAAGCCCTAGTAGAAATACTGTCAAATTTGTTTTCAATAACAGTAGAATCGTTGAATGTTATCCATTTGTCTTGTATAAGAGTATAGTATAGGTATCCATAGTATAATGACCAGGCAGACTATTAAATTGAATTAAAAGAATTGCCATGTTGGTGAATGATGGAAGTAATTGTAAGATTCTATCATAAATTCTAATTTTGTTTTCTAATTTTTTGTTTAGATCGTATTAAATGTAATAAACGTAATCTTCCCACGCATATTATATTTCATATATTGTAGTACGATTTGAATGACAATTTATAGATCTGATTATCGATTTAAGATGTATGACATGATCATGATCACAATAAATAAATAAATAAGTATATATATTTGTTCTGTATTATATATATATATATATATATATATATATATTATAAAGATGTCCGATCTGATCAATTTTTTTTTACAGAAAGATAAATTTCGAATATATTATGGTGTAAAAATGTTAGCTTGATATGTAAAATATTTTAAAAGTTATTCAATTTTCTGTAAAATTATTGTATCGCTCATTTTTTAAAACATCGGGATTTTGAAATATTCTTAGTTCCTGTCACTTATTATTAATTGTTGCAAATGATCTGAAATATTAACTGAAACCTTCTGGTATAACCAGCTGTCATGTATACTACAAGAATAGTCATTACCAATTACTGTTAGCACTAAATGCAGACGATTAATAATTTTTATTAATACACATCGTATTTGGCACTGCAAAAACAACACTAAATTGCTAATTTTTTAAACAAAAATATTGATTTAAATATATCGACTAAACAGTTGACACTTTAGCAATGCGTCAGTCTATAACAGATTTGTTTGTGGTTAGTCTAGATTAGTCTATACTTTCAACGTCGCGCTGAAAGTTATCAATATTTATAGGCTATCAAAATGACATAATAATCCTAAATTGATTGCAAAAAGCCCGTGTATCTCACAATAATATTAAAAACAATCATTTACGAAAAGTTGTTATGTTATCTGGAGATGAACTTATATTTTTTACCACTCGTTATGAAAAAAGGCGTTACGAGCTCATGATAACTTGTGTTGAAAATGCTCTCTCATCACTTACAGATCACTACCTTTAATATATGTTTGCTATTTTGTTAATATTTTCTTCTTTAATATGATATTATAACTGCAAAAAATAGTTTTAACCGAATTTTTTACTAAACGCTTGTACATTCTGTACATTTAAAATTAATTTTAAATAATAAAACAAAATGTTATAGGTACTAGATTTCAACATCACTAATTAATCAAATGAATTATTCCATAAAATTTAAAATGATTTCAGTTGATAATTGTCATCAAATAGTGACCAATCATTGTGTCATAGTTATGTTAACATAAAGATAATTTAAATATTAGGTAGCCTATTTCTATTTCGGTTGTTAATGAGCATAACAAAATATTATTCAATATAATATACTATACAGTAAATAAATAATTATAATTAGTAACCATTTCATATTTGCATCATATAATTAATCCATTAATTTCACGATTATGTCAATTTGTATCTCTCCGCCCTTGGTCCTGTTACTTTTATCACTACTGCTGCCTATCTTTCCCCGAAGCAAAATGGAACAGCCTACCTTAAGTACGCCGACGACACCTACATAATTGTACCGGAAAAAAAT